>SJXQ01005523.1:528024-594537 GCA_006408695.1 Aepyceros melampus | reverse complement strand
TGCAGTGAAAAGCCTGTGCGCTGCAACCAGAGAGCAGTCCGCGCTCACCACCACCAGAGAAATTAGCAACACAGACCCAGCACAGCCAAAAATTAAATTAAATTAAAAAACACACATGCACAGAAGGAAGAATTTAAATTTCAGGGGAAAATAGAGGAGAGAATTAGAAATAAAAACCTATGGCCTCAAATATCAATGAAGCATTTAATCTAATATGTTAAAAGAAGGTGACAAAAAAAAAAAAAAACACCAGAAAAGGTACTTTCCCATATTCCTTCTGCTGCGTCCAGCTGAGAACCCTGGACAATACACATGAAACAAATATAAGACAACTCCAAAGAGTGGAGGAAAGAAGGCAGACTGGCTAGGAGCCTCAGGACTCCAGGAACAACACTTTTAGACAGTAACCACTCTATTCCAATGGTGATCATTAATTTTATGTGCCAGCCTACTTGGCCACAATATCTAAATATCAGGCCAAATATGTTGCTGCTGCTGCTGCTAAGTCACTTCAGTCGTGTCCAACTCTGTGTGACCCCATAGACGGCAGCCCACCAGGCTCCCCCGTCCCTGGGATTCTCCAGGCAAGAACACTGGAGTGGGTTGCTATTTCCTTCTCCAATGCATGAAAGTGAAAAGTGAAAGGGAAGTCACTGAGTCGTGTTCGACTCTCAGAGACCCCATGGACTACAGCCTACCAGGCCGTCCATGGGATTTTCCAGGAAAGAGTACTGGAGTGTGGTGCCATTGCCTTCTCCTAAATATGTTGCTACAAAGATATTTTAAGATTAGATTAACATTTAAATAAACAGACTCTGAGTAAAGCAGACTACCCTTCATAATGTGGATGGGCCTCACCCAATCAGCTGATGACCTTAATAAAAAAGCAAGTATTCTCTCACCCCCTCCTCGCCACCAGGAAGAGAATTCTGTCCCCAGACTGCCTTTGGATTGGAGCTGTGACATCAATTCTTCCCTAGGTCTTCAGTCTGCCAATCAACCCTGCAAACTTCAGATTAGCCCCCACCAACTGTGAGTCAATTCCCTAAATCAATCTCTCTCTGATACATACAAGCACTCACACACATATATCCATGCACACACACACATATGCACACATTCTATTGGTCTGTTTCTTTTGAGAACCCTAACATACTGGCCAACACTCCCTCAAAAACAGATCATTCCACCCATTCCTCTGCCAGTAAAAGCCCAGTGGAGAGAACTGAGCTTTGCACCTTCATCAGGCTGTAAGAGGACGCCTCCTGCCAGCCTGGATGGTGTCAGAGAAGACCCAGTAGGGAGGTGGGCAGCAACAGCTTCCCTCCTCCCTCACCACATCATGGCAACAGCTGGAAGCCAGGCAGGGAGCCTGGACTCCCCGCCTCCCCGGCAGTAATGAGGCAGCCAGCCTCTTAAATGCTAGGGTGGTGTTGGAGAGGGCCCCGTGGAGAGTCAGAACTTTCACTACTGCCCAAAAGTAACGAGGCCACGGTCCCTCCACACCCTCCCTTACCACATCATGGCAACAGCTGGAAGCCAGGCAGGGAGCCTGGACTCCCCGCCTCCCTGGCAGTAATGAGGCAGCCAGCCTCTTAAATGCTAGGGTGGTGTTGGAGAGGGGCCCGTGGAGAGTCAGAACTTTCACTACTGCCCAAAAGTAACGAGGCCACGGCCCCTCCACAAGCACACCCACTCGTGGCGTCAGTCGAGGCTACACAGAGAGTACTGAAAAGGCATGGGTGCCCTCCAACAGCCAAGGTGATACCAGTAGAGACTAGCAGACAGCCTGAACCCCTGCTGCCATCCAGCAGTGACAGACACCCCTGTCTAGCCCCAGGCATCAGTGGACGCCACATGGGGAAAGTGGACTTCTATCCCCAACTGTCAGTAACAAGGCAACACTCCCTTCTTCCCATCACAGTAGGGTCAGAGGAGGTTGGCTAAAGCAGAAGATTTAAATAGAAGAATCAGAGTCTCATAATACTCAAAATACCCAGGTTCCAGAGTAAGGAAGATCTCATGACCCGACAAACGACAACAAACAAATTCCAACACAGAAATGACAGAGATGTTAACATTACCTAACAAAGATTTTAAAGCCACTGTGATAAACATGCTTCAGTGAGCAATCACAAATATGCTTGAAACAAAAGAACAGAAAGTCATGGCAAAAAAAAGGTTTCACCAAAGAAACAAAGGAAGAGAAACCAAACGGAAATTTTAGAAATAAAAAGGACAAGAACTGAAATTAAAAGCTCAGTGCATGTGCTAAACAGCACAACAGAGGAATCAGAGGAAAGAATCAGTGAACTGGAAAACAGAATCACAAAATAATACAATATTGGAATAACAGAAAGAAAAACAACTGGGGGTTGGGGGAGGAAAAGAGAGCATCAGGAGCTTGTGAAACTGTAACAGAAGATCTAACACTCATTGAGCCCCAGAAGGAGAGAAGAAAGAGGGCAGGGCTGGAAAGGTACTAAAATAATGGACAAAAGCTCCCCAAATTTGGCAAGAGACTTACCTTATGGCATCAAGAAGCTGAGTAAACCCCACACAGACTAAACTCAAAGATATATACTCTGAGACACATCATAATTCAACTTCTGAAAACTGTAAACAAAGAAAAACTCAAAAGCAGCCAGAGAAAAATGACCCTCACCTATAGGGGAGAAAGAATTAGGGTGACAGCGGATTTCTCATCAGAAAACATGGACACCAGAGACACAAACATAGTTTTCAAGTGTTAAATGAAAAAAATTGTCAACCCAGAATTCCATATCAAGGGGAAATCAAAACATTTCCAGATGCACGCTCGTCAGAATGGCCTCATCAAAATGTATACAAATAATAAAGGCTGGAGATGGTGTGGAGGAAAGGGCACCTTCTTACACTGTTGGTGGGGATGTAAATTGATGTAGCCACTATGGAGAACAGTACAGAAGTTCCTTAAAAACCTAAAAATAGAATTGCCATAGGATCCAGCAATCTAACTTCTGAGCATATTATCTGGAAAATATGAAAACTCTATAATTGCAAAGATACATGCACTCCAGTGTACACAGCAGCACTATTTACAACAGCAAAGACATGGAAGCCACCTAAAAAGTCCATGACATATGAATGAATAGAGAGGATGTGTTGTAATTATATATATTAAAAGAATATTACTCAGCCACACTAAGAATGAGGCAATGCCATCTGTAGCAACATGGCTGGACCGAGGGGCTTCCCTCGTGGCTCAGTGGTAAAGAATCCACCTGCCAACGCAGGAGATGTGGGTTCGATCCCAGCTTGGGAAGACCCCTGAGAGAAAGAAACAGCAATCCCCTCCACTATTCTTGCCTGGGAAACCCCTTGGACAGAGGAGCCTGGTGGGCCACAGTCCACGGTGTCGCATGGAGTTGGACATGACTTAGCAGCTGAGCACAAGTACCAGAACGAAATGACTTAGAGATTATCATACTATGTGAAGCACGTCAGACAAAGACAAATATCATATCACCTAATTGTGGATTCTTAAAAAAGCGATGCAAATGAACTTATTTACAAAACAGAAACAGACTCACAGACATTAAAACAAACATAGTTATCAAAGGGGAAAGAGGTGGGGAGGGATAAGCTAGATACACCCTACTATATATAAATAAAGAGCCAGGGTCTATTGTACAGCACAGGGAGCTATGTTTAATATCTTGTAATAATCTATAATGGAAAAGAATCTGAAATATATATATAACTGGGTCACTCTGGGGTATATCTGAAACTAACACAACATTGTAAATCAACTACACCATAAATTTTTTTTTTTTTATTGTACAGCACAGGGAGCTATGTTTAATATCTTGTAATAATCTATAATGGAAAAGAATCTGAAATATATATATAACTGGGTCACTCTGGGGTATATCTGAAACTAACACAACATTGTAAATCAACTACACCATAAATTTTTTTTTTTTAAGTTCCTAGATGAAGGAAAACCAAGAAAACATGTTGCTGGCAGACCTACCCTGAAAGAATGGCTATAGAAATTCACAAAACAGAATGATAAGAGAAGAAATCACGTAAGATTAGAAAGGAAGCAAGAGCAGAAAGCGTTAAGCATATGGATAAAAATAATAGAGCTCCCTTCTCTTGCATTTTCTACATTATGTTTAGAGGTGGAAGCAAAATTATAACATATTCTAATGTTGTTCTCAATATATGTAGAGAAAATATTTAAGACAATTATATCATAAACAGGGGAAGGTAAAGGAATGCAAAGGGAGGTAAGATTTCTGCACATCACTTGAACTGGTACAGCCAATCTGGAAGACAGCTTGGCAGTTTCTGAAAAACTAAACATATATTATACCTACCATATGAGCCAGCAATCACATTCCTGGGCATCTATCCCAGAGAAATTAAAATGTATATTCACACAAAAACCGGTACACAAAGATGTATAACAGCTTTATTTGTAAGAGTCAAAAACTGGAAACAACCAAAAAGTCTTTCAATAGGTAAATGGTTAAACAAACCACAGTATATCGATAGTATCAAATACTACTCAGATACAAAGACCGAAGTAAACAATTTGGATGGATCTTAACAGCATTATGCTGAGGGGGGGAAGGTAATTTCTAAGGTAATGCACTACATAATTCCATTTATATAAAATTCTCAAAATAACACAATCATAGAAATAGAGACAAACTAGCAGTTGCCAGGGGTTAGTGATGGTAGAGGTGGGCTGTAACTATTAAGAAGCAGTTCAAAGATGATCTTTGTGGTGATGGTGATCTTTGTGGCAATGGAACAGTTCTGTACCTTGACTGCAGTGGTGTTACCTGAATTTACACAGGTGATACAATGGTAGAGAACTGTACTAATGTCAATTTCCTGGTTTTGGAATTATAGTCTAGATACACTAGGGGAAACTGCATGATGGGTACATGTACCTCCTCTGTCCTATTAATATCTTTGTAACCTCCCGTGAGTCTGTGATGATTTCAAAATAAAAAGCTTTTTAAAATGAAAATAAAGCAGCAAGGAGCCTCAAGACCTGGGGGGATGGTATATGTGACTCAACTGATAAACTTGTATCTATAAGAGAAGGGTGTATCTTTCTTCAAAACCAACCCAAATAATATAAACTGAATGCCAAAAACTCATGAAATCCTCGTGAAAATCCTTCAATGTGAGAGTAGAAATGGAGAGGAGTAAACATGTTGATGAGACTTGAAAGAGAAATAATAGAAACAATACTAATCACAAGGAAATATCAAAGTTGTTTTCTAAAAAATAAACTGCTAACCAGTCTTATGGTTAATGCTATGATGTTAAGGCACGGAGAAGGCAATGGCACCCCACTCCAGTACTCTTGCCTGGAAAATCCCATGGGCGGAGGAGCCTGCTAGGCTGCAGTCCATGGGGTCGCTAAGAGTCGGACAAGACTGAGCGACTTCACTTTCACTTCTCACTTTCATGCATTGGAGAAGGAAGTGGCAACCCACTCCAGTGTTTTTGCCTGGAGAATCCCAGGGATGGGGAGCCTGGTGGGCTGCCGTCTGTGGGGTCGCACAGAGTCGGACACGACTGAAGCGACTTAGCAGCAGCAGCAGCATGATGTTAAGGCAATAAATAACATGAATCTTTTTAGTGGGTTGGAATCTTGGTAGATAAAATAAACCTACTTAGCTCTCTTCCTCACTAAAGGCAGGCAGAGACTACTACAGAAATCAGGGTTTTTAGTCATGTAAGGATCTCATTAAAACAAGAGGAAGCAGGAGCATTTCTCTCTTTCAGTCTGGCATCTGTTAATAAAAGTGAGAAGGTTCATTCAATTACTGTCTGCCAATGCTGGGCCACTGCAGTGACGCCTTGGTGGGAAGGCAGCCCTGGGAAAGGATGTGATCGCTGCCCTCCAGGGGCTTGTAACCTCGTACGCTAATCAGCGTACACCCAGACCTGGAAGAAGGACACTGCTCAAATCCTGCTGCTGCTGCTGCTAAGTGACTTCAGTCATGTCCAACTCTGTGCAACCCCATAGACAGCAGCCCACCAGGCTTCCCTGTCCGTGGGATTCTCCAGGCAAGAACACTGGAGTGGGTTGCCATTTCCTTCTCCAATGCATGAGAGTGAAGGGTGAAAGTGAAGTCGCTCAGTCATGTCCGACTCTTAATGACCCCATGGACTGCAGCCCTCCAGGCTCCTCCATCCATGGGATTTTCCAGGCAAGAGTACTGGAGTGGGGTGCCTTTGCCTTCTCCGTCTCAAATCCTAGGTAGTCTAAATTTCTACTATTACCAGGGTCTGGGGAGGCCTCTCTTGAGTTCAAGAAGATTAAATGAAGGGCTATTTTAGTTAAATATTTAAACTATCTGCTATGTATAAGCCCTAAGAGAGGTACTGTGGAGATGCATAAACTCCTGTCCTTAAATAAGTGTATAATCTGTTAGAGAACACAGTCACATACATAAACAATGACAATAAATGAAACAAGAAATAAAACATGCTCTGCCCAATTACTTAAAATCTAGAAACTTCAAACCATTTATTTCCCCCTAAACACTCAATGCTTTTTCATACTTCATGAGGCCTCTCTTGAGTTCAAGAAGATTAAATGAAGGGCTATTTTAGTTAAATATTTAAACTATCTGCTATGTATAAGCCCTAAGAGAGGTACTGTGGAGATGCATAAACTCCTGTCCTTAAATAAGTGTATAATCTGTTAGAGAACACAGTCACATACATAAACAATGACAATAAATGAAACAAGAAATAAAACATGCTCTGCCCAATTACTTAAAATCTAGAAACTTCAAACCATTTATTTCCCCCTAAACACTCAATGCTTTTTCATACTTCAAGGCTTTCCACATGCTGTTCCCTTTGATGGAAACTGTTCCTTTTCCTTCCTCCTCCAGGGAACCAATAATTCTCCTGTAAGACCCAGATCTTCTGACACCTCTCATGTGAAGCTGCCCCCAAACAGAGAAGTAAGAAGAGCCCTTCCCACTTTGTGCTTCCACAGCAGACGGGGGCACTTACTACACTGTTGAGAAATATTTTAGAACAAACTCTCCTACTGAACTGCGAGGAAATGATTTAAGGGTTTCTCTAAATTCATCTTTAGGTCTATTAAAATAACATATGTGCAGAGTTCAAAATTTACATGGTACAAGAAGCTTATGAGGAAAAACAGCAGTACACTCCCATTGCCTGGTCCCACTTCCCAGAGGCAACTTTCAGCTCTTCAAATGCTTTATTCTGGTAGTTCTTGATTTTTCAATTATTAAATAATAATAATATATATTAACCTCTTTTGGTGCTTAGTGATCTGGGTATGAATCATTTCTTATTCATCATTTTAAGTATACTTTGAGGGCTCTTTCAAACTGGAAAGCAGTATCGTTTAGTTCTTGGGCAATTTCCTCACATTTTTTCTTTGGCAATTTTCTTTTCCCCATTTCACTTGTTCTCCCTCTCTGGACTTCCTATTAGCTAGATGCTGGATTCTCTGATCTTTTTTCCTTTCCTATTTTCTCTCTCTTTGTTTTTCTGTTTTGTTTTTGTATTGTCACTGTATTGAAGATTTCAACTTTGGCCTCTAATCAAGCTATTATTGATTTTTAAATCTCTATATCTTATTTTTAATTTCCAGAAGCTCTTATTTTCTGACTGTCCCCTTTTCAAAATACATGCTTTTGTTTTATGGTCCCCAAACTTTTCCTTTAACCTATCAGGGAACGCTGGTTAAAAAACTTTTTCTGCTTCTTACAGAGTTTTCCAAATTCCTTTTTATCCCCATAAACTTTTCCTTTCCTTTTCCATTTGTTCAGGACTTTTCTTCAATGACAGGAGGCTATGTTTCTTGTCACCTTTGAATCTTAAGCACAAAATTTAGAACAATAAAGAGTCAGATAATGAGTAGGCGAATGAAGAAGGAACAAAATGAAAAACATTTAAAAATAGTTAAGAATAAACAGATGACAAAGACTGGAGAGAATGCTTATTGTGCTGATAAGACTTACACGTCGCTGTCTTTTTAAGCCAGTGATCCAGGACTGCCGGGGATGCACCTGTCCACAGACGCTCTCTCAACTCAATGGACACGGCCTTTTGTCCAAATCTCAGCAATAACCTAATTATTTAATTTTATTTTTGTAGAAAAATAAATTCTTTAACGCTCCTCCTGTCTGGAAGAACTGAACATATTACTTCATAATTTCTTTGCCACAGCAGCATTCTCTTTTAGTTTTAGCTTTTTAAATATTTTTTTCCTCATAGCTTGCAATAGATAAACCAAATCTATTTCTTTGAACCAATCTACATCTAGTTTTCAGAAAGAGCAGCAACAGTAGTCTTAGATAGTGACTGAAATGACTTAAGAGGGCAGAAGCCTACGAGGTAAAAAAAAAAAAAAAAGTAACAGAAAATCTATCTTCCAACTCTGAGTGGAAGATTCTTGTGCTTAAAGACAAAAACCTAACATCAGGTGACTGTGTGCTGAGTTTTGTTTGTAAAGGCTACCAGAGATCTTGGCAGTTTCAAAGATTGATATCTATAGCCATTATTATGGTAATTTTTTTAATTATGAAAGTAAAATATCACTTGTTATCAAAATATCTTTAAAATGCATTTAAAAAAATCACTTATAACACTACCACCCAAAGAAAATCAACATTAACCTATTAGTTTACATTCTAGGATTTTGTCTGTGGAGATAAGGATTTTTCTTCATAAAATCTGGATCATACATTTTACTGTGACTATTTAGAGTCTGAGATTTCTCAGTTTGAACCACTGGTAACACCAAGCCCCTTAGGGCTAAGAGAATCAGGAAGAATAGTTTCTTCTCTAGATTTTATCAATATCTCAGTGCACAATCTGAGACCATACTCCATACCACATCATCTACAATTCAAAAATCAAAAGGCTAGATTTGTAACCAAAGAGCTCATTTTTATTTTTTTTGTTTCTTCAGATTTAATCATTCTTTCTTGCATCAAAAATAACAAAATTGTAGGGTGACATTAACATATGATGGTGAAACAAAAATGTGTTTCATTTCATTAGTCACAGGCTACATATCAACCAGCTGTCGAAGCTAAAAATATGCCTTAGTTTAAAATTTTGTAAAATACAAGTGTTTAAGACTCATTTTGAAAGAAATGTGACTTCTTTTCATTTCTAACAACCCACTGGAAGCTTTGAAGAAGGAAAAATCAGCACCTCTAAAGCAAGAGAAAAAGAAAGGTGGTGGGAGGGAAATTCAAACGATTTATTGATAATCAGTTATCGCATTGTTTATATCTTATCAGGAAGATGTAAGGATATTACACATTAAGGATGACAATTTAAGGCTACCCCAGAGGTAGACAAAAATTACAGACTCTAAAAGGAAAAGGCATGAGGCAGAGATCAAGACAGCAATAATAACAGGTGTGCGTTTTGGTGGGGAGTACTGGGCCAAGGGGATGGGGCAATGAAACTCTCACAGCTTTTTCTCATGGGGGTTTTGCCAGAGATGGAGTGTGCAGCCACGTCTTCTCAGCTCGCAAACATTCCACTCAGGTGCATGACACACATGCTCATCTCCTTCGGGGCAGAAACAGCAGAGAGACTTCCATGTCTGGTCATTAGGTCACATGGCCCAGAAATCATTTTTCAAGATAACATTTGCTACCATGAAATATCTTGATTAGAAAACAGGTCATGGGAGAAGCTGAAATCTAAACACTGCAACTGGAAGTTAGGTGTAGCCACAGCAAATTAGAGATGCAAAGCTATTCAAGGGTCTCAGAGACCCATGAAATCATATAAGAATAAAATATATTTCACTGAATTATAGAAAAGAACTCCAGGTTCTCCTAAATCCCAGCCCACTCAGTGCTCTTGCCACCACATCATTTTGCCAGACATCAGTATGATCCTGTGATCATCTCTCTCTCTCTCTCTATTTTTGAAATAGGAACTCTGGGGCCTAGGATGAAACATCTGATAGGGAAAGATTTCAAGTATTTTTCTGGATTTTCATTTATTTTATATATACTAAAATTAAATTTTAAAAAGTAATTGCCACCCAGAATCACAGATTTATAGTTTTATTGCCTCCCATAAAGCCTTGATAAATGTATATTGAATGAATCTTTAAATTTACAAGTAAGAATTTGCTTCACTATAAAAACATAAACTCACAGGTAAAGTGCTGGGGTCATTCAATCACTAAAGAACATGAAAACATCACTTCATTTCTAAATGCCAACACAATGGATATGAGTAAATTAATTTCAAAGAAGCATTTTGAACATACTTAAATTCAGAGTGTATTCCAATTTTACTCTACTGCACACAGTACAGCAATTTTAATCTGCGTGTTCTTCAACTTAAGGCTAATAACAATTAGCAAGGATATCTATCAGGTGATTACTTTTCTCCTCCAATAAGGACTTTGAATAAGAGCAGGAAAAAGGATTAAAAGAGAGACAAAAAGAAGGAAGAGATTTAAAAAAGGGAGTGGACATAAACATTTCTTTTGATAAACACAATAATTATTTAAAGTATCTGGCATACATCTAACAGAGCTCTAGAAATGAAAAAAACTTCTTAAAAATATAATGCTTAACCACTTAAGGGTCTATTCAGTCCTTCCACATGAAAGAACAATTAACCATTGCATGAAAACATATATTCAAGTGATACATTATATGTGACTTTGGAAGTAACAGGAGGCATGAAAAGAATAAAAATAATACTAGAGAATCCTGAAACCAAGCTTTTATCCTAGGACTAACCTTTGTCAGGTTACAACCCAAGCCTCAGTTTTTTCACCCATAAAGTGAAAAAGATCTTTAAATTTTATGATATCTATACCTTCCAAAACCATAATTCCTTCCACTGGTTAAATGGTAAAAGTGGGGATAAATACCAAAAAAATTTACAATCAGTTCTGTTCTAACATTTGTTTTGAATACGCGCATTTGTTCCAGTGCAACTGAACAATATGTGCATAATTCACTCTCCACGTTTGCTTATGTATCATTTAATCCACAAGAAAAACTAGATGAATCCAGAAAACTGCAGCCAATTGAACCAATCAGTCCAGATATACACAAAGTGCCCACACTCAAATATCTCCCAGCTTCCTCAGTTCACTGCATGTTATGAGCCATACCCATCCATATCATCCATATTTGGTATCACAACTTCCTGTCATATTTCAGATAACCCTTACTTCACAAGCTACAGCCCTCCTAATGCCACTTCAAGAAGCACACCTGAGGTCTCCTTCAAGGTAAACTTCCATATTATTGTAGCATTTATGCATTTTTATCCATTTAACACATATATTACAGCCAAAGATGGAGAAGCTCTATACCGTCAGCAAAAACAAGACCAAGAGCTGACTGTGGCTCAGATCATGAACTCATTGCCAAATTCAGACTGAAATTGAAGAAAGTGGGGAAAACCACCAGACCATTCAGGTATGACCTAAATCAAGTCCCTTATGATTAACTATACAGTGGAAGTGAGAAAGAGATTTAAGGGACTAGATCTGATAGACAGACTGCCTGATGGGAACTATGAACAGAGGTTCGTGACATTGTATATAGGACACAGGGTCAAGACCATCTCCAAGAAAAAAAAATGCAAAAAAGCAAAATGGCTGTCTGAGGAGGCCTTACAAATAGCTGAGAAAAGAAGCGAAGAGAAAAGCAAAGGAGAAAAGAAAAGATATACCCATTTGAATGGAGAGTTCCAAAGAATAGCAAGGAGAGATAAGAAAGCCTTCCTCAATGATCAATGCAAAGAAATAGAGGAAAACAACAGGATGGGAAAGACTAGAGACCTCTTCAAGAAAATTAGAGATACCAAGGGAACACTTCATGCAAAGATGGGCTCGATAAAGGACAGAAATGGTCTGGACCTAACAGAAGCAGAAGATATTAAGAAGAGGTGGCAAGAATACACAGAAGAACTGTGCAAAAAAGATCTTCATGACCCAGATAATCATGATGGTGTGATCACTCACCTAGAGCCAGACATCCTGGAATGTAATGTCAAGTGGACCTTAGGAAGCATCATTACGAACAAAGCTAGTGGAGGTGATGGAATTCTAGTTGAGCTATTTCAAATCCTGAAAGATGCTGCTGTGAAAGTGCTATACTCAATATGCCAGCAAATTTGGAAAATTCAGCAGTGGCCACAGGACTGGAAAAGGTCAGTTTTCATTCCAATCCCAAAGAAAGGCAAGCCAAAGAAGGCTCAAACTACCGCACAATTGCACTCATCTCACACGCTAGTAAAGTAATGCTCAAAATTCTCTAAGCCAGGCTTCAGCAATACGTGAACCGTGAACTTTCAGATGTTCAAGCTGGTTTTAGAAAAGGCAGAGGAACCAGAGATCAAATTGCCACTATCTGCTAGATCATCAAAAAAGCAAGAGAGTTTCAGAAAAACATCTACTTCTACTTTATTGATTATGCCAAAGTCTTTGACTGTGTGGATCACAATAAACTGTGGAAAATTCTGAAAGAGATGGGAATACCAGACCACCTAACCTGCCTCTTGAGAAATCTGTATGCAGGTCAGGAAGCAACAGTTAGAACTGGACATGGAACAATGGACTGGTTCCAAACAGGAAAGGAGTATGTCAAGGCTGCATATTGTCACCCTGCTTATTTAACCTATATGCAGAGTACATCATGAGAAATGCTGGGCTGGAAGAAGCACAAGCTGGGATCAAGATTGCTGGAAGAAATATTAAGATGACACTAGCCTTATGGCAGAAAGTGAAGAAAGACTAAAGGACCTCTTGATGAAAGTGAAAGAGGAGAGTGAAAAAGTTGGCTTAAAGCTCAACATTCAGAAAACTAAGACCATGGCATCCAGTCCCATCACTTCATGGCAAATAGATGGGGAAACACTGGAAACAGTGGCTAACTTTATTTTTTTGGGCTCCAAAATCACTGCAGATGGTGACTGCAGCCATGAAATCAAAAGATGCTTACTCCTTGGAGGGCTTTCCTAGTAGCTCAGATGCTAAAGCATCTGCCTACAATGCAGGAGACCCGGGTTCAATCCCTGGGTCGGAAAGATCCCCTGGAGAAGGAAATGGCAACCCACTCCAGTATTCTTGCCTGGAAAAATCCCAGGGACTGAGGAGCCTGGTAGGCTACAGTCCATGGGGTCACAAAGAGTCGGACACTACTGAGCAACTTCACTTCACTTACTCCTTGTGAGGAAAGTTATGACCAACCTAGATGGTATATTTAAAAGCAGAGACATTACTTTGTCAACAAAGGTCTGTCTAGTCAAAGCTATGGTTTTTCCAATGGTCATGTATGGAGGTAAGAATTGGACTATTAAGAAAGCTGAGCACCAAAGAATTGATGCTTTTGAACTGTGGTGTTGGAGAAGACTCTTGAGAGTCCCTTGGACTACAAGGAGATCCAACCAGTCCATCCTAAAGGAGATCAGTCCTGGGTGTTCATTGGAAGGACTGATGTTGAAGCTGAAACTCCAATATTTTGGCCACCTGATGGGAAGAGCTGACTCATTTGAAAAGACCCTGATGGCTGGGAGGGATTGAGGGCAGGAGAAGGGGATGACAGAAGATGAGATGGTTGGATGACATCACCAACACAATGGACATGGGTTTGGGTGACTCCAGGAGCTGGTGATGGACAGGGAGGCCTGGTGTGCTACAGTTCATGGGGTCACAAAAAAGTCGGACACAACTGAGTGGCTGAACTGAACTGAACACATATAAAACTATCCTTCTGTTTTTCTCAGGTTGCTATACGAAAAAAGCTAGTGGAGGTGATGGAATTCTAGCTAAGCTATTTCAAATCCTAAAAGACGATTCTGTTACAGTGCTGCACTCAGTATGTCGGCAAATTTGGAAAACTCAGCAGTGACCATGGGACTGGCAAAGGTCAGTTTTCATTTGAATCCCAAAGAATCTCAATGCCAAAGAATGTCCAAACTATCATACAATTGTGCTCATTTCACATGCTAGTAAGGTTATGCTCAAAAATACTTCAAGCTAGGCTTCAACAGTATATAAACTGAGAACTTTCAGATGTACAAGCTGGGTTTACAAAAGGCAGAGGAACCAGAGATCAAATTGCCAACATCTGTTGGCCCATGAAGAAAGCAAGGGAATTCCAGAAAAGCATCTACTTCTGTTTGACTGACTATGCTACACTTTGCGTGGATCACAACAAGCTGTGGAAAATTCTGAGAGAGATTAGAGTACCAGACCACCTTACCTGTCTCCTGAGAAACCTGTATGTGGGTCAACAAGCAACAGTTAGGATTGGACACAGAAAAACTGACTGGTTCAAAATTGGGAAAAGAGTATGTCAAGGCTGTATATTTTCACCCTACTTATTTAACTTCTGTGCAGAGTGCTGCTGCTGCTAAGTCATGTCAGTCGTGTCCGACTCTATGTGATCCCACAGACAGCAGCCTACCAGGCTCCAGTCCCTGGGATTCTCCAGGCAAGCATACCGGACTGGGTTGCCATTTCCTTTTCCAGTGTAGGAAAGTGAAAAGTGAAAGTGAAGTCGCTCAGTCTGTGCAGAGTACATCATGTGAAATGTTGGGCTGATCAGTCACAAGCTGGAATCAAGATAGCTGGGAGAAATATCAATAACCTCAGATATGCACATGATACCACTCCATGGCAGAAAGGGGCTTCCCTGTGTGACTCAGTGGTAAAGACTCTGCCTGCCAATGTAAGACAGGTTGGTTTGATCCCTGGGTCAGGTAGATCCCCAGGAAAAGGAAATGGCAACCTACTCCAGTATTCTTACATGGGAAATCCATGGACAAAGGAGGCTAGCAGGCTATAATACATGGGGTCCCAAAAGAGTAGGACACGACTTAGCCACTAAACAACAATGGCAGAAAGGGAAGAGGAAGTAAAGGGCCTCTTGATGAGGGTGAAAGAGGAGAGTGAAAAAGCTGGCTTGAAACTCAACATTAAAAAAACTAAGATCATGGCAACCAGTCTCATCACTTCGTGGCAAATGGAATGGGTAAAAGTGACAGATTTTATTTTCTTGGGCTCCAAAATCACTGTGGATGGTCACTGCAGCCATGAAAGACACTGCTCCTTGGAAGGAAAGCTATGACAAACCTAGACAGCATATTAAAAAACAGAGAAATCACTTTGCTAACAAAGGTCCATACAGTCAAAGCTATGGTTTTCCAGTAGTCATGTACAGTTGTGAGAGTTGGACCATAAAGAAGGCTGAGCACCAAAGAATTGCTGCTTTTGAATTGTGGTGCTGGAGAAGACTCTTGAGAATCCCTTGGACTGCAAGGAGATCAAATCAGTTAATTCTAAAGGAAATCAATCCTGAAATTTCACTGGAAGGACTGATGCTAAAGCTGAAGCTCCAATACTTTGGCCACCTGATGCGAAGAACTGACTCACTGGAAAAGACCTTGATGCTGGGAAAGACTGAAGGCAAAAGAAGAAAGGGGACAACAGAGGATGAGCTGGTTAGATAGCATCACTAACTCAATGCACATGAATTTGAGCAAACTCTGGGAGATAGTGGAGGACAGAGGAGCCTGGAGGGCTACAGTCCATGGAGTTGCAAAGAGTAGGACAATACTCAGTGACTGAACAATAACAGATCTCTTCCATACGTCACTGATAAAGTTTGTGAGTATTGTGTCCTTAACTCCATTTTTCCCCAAGACTTGTGGCTTTCCACACTATTATCTTTAGCAACCACACATCATGTTATAGCAGAACAGACTATATTCCTATTTGGGGAAAAAATTAATCAATGACCAGTTTTATTTTTTTCAATGGTAATAGATGGACAAGCTTCTTGAAAATCTGCTTAAGCATTAAGCCAAAGTCAGAGAAAAGTCTTTAAGCTCCCTCCTGAAGACATAATTTTTATTCCAAACTCTATCCATTGACTTAGTAGTTCCCAAATTAGATATCAGATTTGGAACCGAATGTTATCATTCACCTTGAAATAGTGAACAAAAATTTGGATTTGTCAAGAAATAGAGGAGACACTGAAGGTAGCTTCTAAATTCAGACCTTGATTCTGAAAGAGAATCTTGGTAGGTACTGAATAATGCCACCTGTTCAATAATGGGATGTTCAATAACTATCATGAAAGAATACGCAGCAAAAAAAAAAAAAAGCTGCCGCAGTATAATTATAACAATACAGTAGAAACCACAGAACCTTTGCAAACACTCCTAATTCTTGCTAAACTCAGAGGTAACAGAGCATAGGGAAAAGCAGGAGGTCAGGCATGTTTCTTAGTTTCAATTCAGACAAGAAACAGGAGACAGACTGTATCACTTAGCACTGAAGCCAAAGATTGGCTAAAACATGTTACTCAGAACCAAAGGGCAAATAAAAATAATGCTGCTATTCCGCATGTGCAGGAAAGACAGAGAACATGATTGTACAGGTTTCATTCAAACCAGGACTGTACTTCAAACCAGGACTGATACCAGGAGTAACAAACACAAATGTAGTACAACGTGAACTCTTACAAGTCAGGCGAAGTTGTTTGGTCACTACAGTCTTGATCCTGGTACCAGTTCTTAAAGAACTACATTATTTTTCAAAATAATTGAGATCTTTATTTACATACAAATGCACATATGAATGCAAGAGAAAAAAGTGAAGAAAAAGACACCATCAAAACGGTTATGATGGTTTAATATTTGGGTAATTAGATTATGGCCTCCCTAGTGGCTCATGATAAAGAATCTGCCTGCCAATGCAGGTGGTGCAGGTTCAGCCCCTGGGTCAGGAGGGTCCCCTGGAGGAGGAAATGGCAACCCACTCCAGTGTTCTTGCCTGGGAAATTCCATGGACAGAGGAGCCTGGAGAGTTACTGTCCATGGGGTTGCAAAGAGTTGGACATGACTTAGTGACTAAACAACAGCAACAACAAATTAGATTACAGCTGATTTCTGTTCTTATTGGTAGCGGTCATTATCTTACACAATAAGTGTTTACTACTTGTATCATCAAAGGAAAACAAATGTCTTTTTAGACCGTTAACTGAAAGAAAGTAATTCCTGATCATAGTTCGTGTAGAAGCCACAGTAAGCCACCAACTGTGTCTTCTGCTTTCCAAAAGGTCAAAAGTGAGTGGACTGGATTTGAAGGGCACTTCCCCCACCACACAGGAAAATCCAGGGAACTCTGCAAGAAACTCAGTCACAGAAAGGTGCACAAGCACAGTGACACATTGCACGCTCAGAGCGCATGCGGGACCTGCTTGTCCCTGGTTTTAAACCACCTAGCGTTTTGCTGACTCCCATAGCGATTCTGGAAAATCTTTACCTTTGGGGTAAGGCTAATACAGTCACTGAACAGTATCTGGAAGCAGAGAATATGGAAATATGGTCTAACCAGAGACAACCGATGGCCAGAGCATACCAAATATACAGTAGGCCACTGTAGTTTTTTTAAAATTGAAGTACAGTTGATTTATAATATTTTATTAGTTTCAGGTGTACAGCATAGTGATTCAGGGGAGTTGTGTGTTTTTGTAGATTATATTCCATTATAGATTATTGTAAGATCTTGGATACAATTATAATTCCCTGTGCTATGCAGTAAATCCTTGTTACTTATTCATATATAGTAATTTGTACCTGTTAATTCTATGCTCCTAATTTGTCCCCCCCACCCCCACTTTCCTCTCTGGTAACCATAAATCTGCATTCTATGTCTGTGAGTCTATTTTTGTTTTTATACAAATTCATTTGTATTATTTTTTAGATTCACATATAAGTGGTATCATATAGTATTTGCCTTTCTCTGTCTGACTTACTTCACTAAGCATAATATTCTCTAGGTTCATCCAAGTTGCTGCAAATGGCAATATTTCATTCCTTTTAATGGCTGAGTAATATCCCAGTGTGTGTGTATATGTGTCCCTGTTGATACTGTAAATGATGCTGTTATGAACCTTGAGGAACATGTATCACTTCAAATTAGCATTTTTGTTTTTTCCAGAAATGTACCCAGAAATGAGATTGCTGGATCATATGCTAAGTCTATTTTTAATTTTTTAAGGACCCTCCATACTGTTTTCCACACTGGCTGCATCAATTTACATTCTCACCAACAGCATAGGAGGTTCCCTTTTCTCTGCACCCTCTCCAGCATTTATTATTTGTAGACTTTTTGATGATGGCCATTCTGACTGGTGTGAGATGATATCTCTCTGTGGTTTTGAAATGCATTTCTCTAATAATTACCAATGTTGAGCATCATTTCATGTGCCTGTAAGGACCTTCAGGTTTTATAGCCAGCTTTCTCTCAACATCATTATCCCAACCATGATGAATACTCATTCCTCAAGCCAGAAAGCATGTATAGATTAATTACTAGATATACACCACCATTTTAGCCACTATGGTGAATACAAAAGAAACAGAAGCAGTCATTCTTTCCATAGCATTCACAGTATGATAGCCAAAAATATGACATACACATCAGAAATATTTAAATGACAATAAGACAACAAAATTAAATGGCTAAGTGAGCTACACAGATCAATTTAAGGGAGGACATTGTTCACTACAGACTTAAATATTTGGGAAAGGCTTCAGGGAGGAAGAGCTTTGGTAGCATAAGAAGGGAGACAAGGGAAGTCCAGGTACCGTTACCAAGACAAGCAAAGTCACTGGGATAGAAAAACCAACAATGAGTCTCAACAGACTGTAATAAAAACCAAGTTGGGGAAGAATAAATTTAAGGAAGGAGAGAAGCTTTGGGCAAATTATAAATCCTCTTAAGGGTTCGTTTACCTCTAATCCATCAGATACACCGTTATCAAATTAAGAACATTTGTGGGAAAATCTATGTACAGACACTATGCTATATATGACAGAGAGATACGATATTCAGTCTCACATTAATCTTCCAAAAGTAGGTATCATTATTCCCACTTCACAGACAGAAACTGAAATTAGTTAAACAGAGATGTTAACTAATTTGCTCAAGGTCACCAGGTAGGCAACAGAGTTTAGAACTCAGGCCTACTTGACTCCAAAGTCCATACTCTTTTTTTTTTTTTTTAATCATCCTATACTATCTCTTCCCAAAACACAGCTGTGACAATATCACTTTGAATTTATTATATCTCCCCTCATCACAGCAATATTCTCCTATCTTTTTGACTGTCAAGTGTCCCCATGATGGTCCCCTGTGCATCAAAGCCTGCTCTCACGAGAGTATCCGCAGCCAAGACAGAAGTGGTTAAGAGCAGTTCATCTCACCCAGGAGCATGTTAACTGTTACAGGAATCAGGGGCTTCAGTTAGAGAGAAGCTCCAAGTCACTGAGTGGAATACACTTCCTACCTTCTCAGGGAGCCAAGTCAAAAATGTATTGTATAATGTCCATTCTCATGGCCTATAAAGCGAAAGCTCACACTGTGAGAATCTCACCCATAAACTGAGGGTCCCCATGGAAATCTAACCTGCCCCATTCCTGGAGACAAAAGGCCAGCTGTGGCTATAGGTTTGCTCGGAACAGGAATTGAAAGTCCTGATATTTCACGCTTTAGGTATATGACATAAGGGAAATGTATTTGACATTTAAATTCTTAAATGTTTGCTAAACAGGCTGCCAAAAAATAAAATGTGCTTTCTTATAATTCTACAAAACGGTCCTTTACCACCTGTGGGAACCAGGAACATTATCTTTAGCGCTCTCACCTTTTCCACAAACATCTCACAGGCATCAAATGGTGAAAGTGTCATCTCTCAAAGGAACCTACATGGGCTCCAGAGTGGGTAAAGATGAGTGTGTATCAGAGCATGGCCCTGACACACACTGCTTCACGGACTCGGTGTGAGAAGAACCCTCACTGACTATCCACTTGCTAAAATCAGAATATACTAATCGTCAGCTCAAAGGTCTATGGGTAACTTGAAAGTTCCCCAGGAAGTATTTTAATGGACCAAGGATGATAAGAGTTGCAGAATATGTTTCAAAATGGCTTGAATTCAACATAAGAAATTTTCTGATCCAGCTTAGAAAATAGGTTGAATTAAAAATTTTACATAGAAAATGAAGGAGGTCATTTGAAAATAAAAATGACACTCTTCATTCTTTTTCAACCATTGTTATATCCCTCACCTTAAAGAAACCACTTCCTAAAAAACTCTCATTTCATCAAAGCTCTATTACGTATGCTAACAGATTTTAAGGGTGGAACTCTTGTCATAGTAGTAAAAGTATGCCCTTACGTATCTGGATGGCTCCTCTAGGTTCTGGTCATTCATGTCAGTAGGAACAGTCCGGGTGGCCAGTGGTCCCTCTGCAAAAGGTTTTGGTAACTGGCCTCTGAACTCTGATGCAATAAACTGAAGCTGCCAACTGTCAAAAACACAAATAAGAAGAATGAGAAAAACACAGGGGGGCTCAGATTGCTAAATATTCTTGAAATACAGGAGTGAAAAAAGGAAATTTCATGTGAAAAATATTTCACTTGGAGACAAAATATTTCTGCGAAACCTTAGCCACAGAGCATAGAGGCAGAGGTCACAATTCAATCCAAGATCGTTGAGAAATTTTCAACTTGAGATCACTCATACCATTTCACCAACTCTCAGCAGTGAAATTTGCAATAGTGGTTATACCATCAAACAACTAGAGAAACATCAAAGTTCATTGCCAATTGTCATGTGATCAGAGGACTTCTCAAAATTTAAGCAAGTTCATCAGGCATAGAGAGGAAAGAGTGAAATTAGGGACTCACTGTGGGAAAACTACTTTGTTCCTGAGTAATCCTCAAACGTATCTTTGTTATGAAACTGTTTCAGATGGAATAGGCAAAGGCTAAAGCGAACACTTTAAAAAAAAGCTTTAATTAATCATTAATGACTGATACAGGATCTTTATCAAGGAAAAAGATATTACCACCAGTTAAGCTGCTGCAGCCAGTCCCCAAATGGAGCAGTCTGACTCATCTTAACCTGACTTCTCCTTTCCCTAAATAGGACTTTCTCTGTCTGAATAAAGCAGATACAAAGGAACTCGGAGCCCATGCTATCTATCACATCCAACCACAGACAGCATGAAGGAAAGCAGTGCACAGGTCTTATGCACAGCTTTCCCCAGGGTCCATACGGTGGGAGAGATCGCTCACTGTCGCTGGACAACAAATGTGTCTTCTCTAAAAACACTCTAGATACCGAGAGTTTCTAAACCACTTTCAAAAGTGGGTTAACATGAGTTAGTCATAAAAATTTAAACACGGATCCTCAGGAAGAGCCATGAGCAGGAGCCCAGGACCCACAACATCCTCAAAGGTCAGGGCAGCGCAGGGCGCATCACCAAACAGAGGCCCCGGGTGCTCGGGACCCTGCCCACGGCTGCCCGGCACGCTACCCACAGCTGCCGGAGATGGTGAATCACGCAAACACTCCCGACAAATCCAAAGTGGAGGAAAAACTAAGACGACATTGCCACAGATTTGCTGTTTCTACGCCTCGATTTAAAACTCTGAGAATTAAAGGGCAGCTTACTTGTCGGGCAGAAGGAAGCTGCTGGGGAAGCGATGCCACTCTTTCCCGACACAGACGTTGACGGGCCGGCCTTCAGGAACGCTATGGATGGTGGGGTCTGTGGCAATTCGATAAAATTCTGGATACAAATCAAGGGGTCCGTGATACCCTGGAAGGGAGAGGGGTGTGTGAAAGCCGAAGATGAGAGAGGTGAGATTCTGCTATTTAATTACAGCGTGTGTTAGCATCCCACTGTCATCCTTGTGAGAGGCACACAGCAACTCCTGCAGGAAGCCCACTCAACTGGCATCAAATGCCTCGCAGTCAGGAAGATGATTACAGCAGAGGCCCAATCTTGGCCAGAAATCAGTTGCTTTCTTGCCCTTCTCTATACCCTCCACCTTTTAAATTTCATGCTCTTTGAGCCCATTTTAATATTCTGGATCCAAATAAAGATTGTAAGAAAGAATATAATCATGGGACTTGAGCCTCAACTCTGCATCCTATGTTTAAGGCTTCCTTAATTCGTTCTTTAAAAGGAAAAAAAAAATAGTAAGAATAGAGAAGTGTATAATTAATCACACTAAAAGGAATTCTCAATCTTCTCTTCAGTCCTCAACTACAGATGTTACATCCCATTCTTAACACAAAGTCCACAGGTTCTCCGCACAGAAAAGTCCTCCCCCTCGGCTTAAGCTGAATTATATTAAACATTCACACATCAAGCAAAAACCAAGGTAAAGTGAGTGTGGATTAAGTTACTGTCTGTACATCTACCTCTGAACAGTGCCACAGAGCGAGAAAAAGACAGGAGCCCGAACAGGAAGAGTGTTCCTAACGCCAGCCAATTCGATGTCACGGTGTAATGCTCCAGGCGGTATCGCTGAAACACGAAGTGGTAACATTTCTAGAAAGAAAGAAAACTGTTCTGAAAAAACAGATACACCTTGCAGGATACACATCGTTACAAGACATCATCATAACTTAAGAGGAAGGACACAGCAAAAGAGGTTCTACCAAGAGTCTTAGCATTTGCACACAGTGAGATACTCACTCTACATTCTAAGATTAAAGCAGACTCTGCTAAACTGTCTGTAGATCAGCCTCACCAGAGGGCTTGCCAAGCATGAAATCTCACTGGCTTCACAGGAAACTTAGCTGGATATTTCCATAGTGACTAAAGTCCTAATAATTTATTTTTAAAAAATATTTAAATGAAAATGGCTTTTGGTAGTTTTTTGGGTTTTTAAAAATATATGAAGTATCTCAATCTATTCTGATGTAACTGGTGATTAACTTTCACTTTCCTTACTGACAAGTTTTCATCAAAGCTTTTAGTAACACAAAATGTCTCATGACCAAACAAGAAAGAAACAGAATTCCCGTCATGGAACATTAGGAAAATGCTGTTAATTACATGCTAAACTACTTCACAAACTAGAGGAATGTCATTAACAATATATACACACCTGAGTTCTGCAGCCTTTCAGCACTTTTCCATGAGATTTCCTTCCTTCCTTCTTTCCCTCTCAGACTAGAACTACTTTTGGAAAGCAATTTTGCAATACATAACAAGGGCCATAAGTATGTTTGAAGTCCTTTCATACTTTTTGGAATCTTTCCTAAGGAAACAATCCAAATACCTAAACAAAGATATTTATCCTAGCTTTATTTATAATACTGAAATAAGTGAGCAACCTAAACTCTAACATAAATTACATCTAACTGTTATATAGAACCAATTCAATATATTATACATTACATAATAATGTTATATATTATACCCAACTCAGAACACCATATTGCTATTAAAATGATGCATATAGACACAGCAACATAATGATATAAATATATTAAGAGGGATACAGTTACATGAAACTTAAACTACAATCATAATAGATTCCATTATATGATAGGCAAAAATGCTAGAAGGAGATTTTGTTAGGGTATCAGGACTGATTTTAGAAAGAGGTAAAAGAAAAATGATCCGTGATGAAGTTCAATTACTTTTATAATTAAAATTACTTTTAAAAACTATTGTCCTAACAAGGATGAGATTTTAAAACATTATGCTAAATGAAAGAAGTTTATCACAAAAGCCCATATATTCTTGATTTCATTTATATGAAATGCCTAGAATAAGCAAAGCTATAGAGACACAAAGTAAGATTAGCTGTTGATTGTGGCTGAGAAGGTATGGGGGGGGGCCAGCTACAATAGCTGAAGGATACAGGTTTTTGAGATGATGAAAATGCTGTAAAATGAGTGGAGTAATGCTTGCACAGATCTGTGAATAGCCTAGAAAACACTGTATCCTATCCTTTAAATGAGTAAATTCTGTGGTTTGCAAATTGTGCGTGCACGTGTGCTAAGTCGTTTCAGTCCAGTCAGACTCTGAGACTCTATGGACTGTAGCCCGCCAGACTCTTCTGTCCATGGGATTCTCCAGGCAAGAATACTGGAGAAGGTTGCTGTGCTCGCCTCCAGGGGATCTTTCCCACCCAGGGACTGAACCCTCATCTCTTTCATCTAACCTGCATTGGTAGGCAGGTTCTTTACCACTAGCACCACCTGAGAAGCCCTTGTGAATTATATCTTATCATAAATCTGTTAAGGAAAAAAACCTATTACCCAAATTATTCCTTTTTTAATAATTGCAAATGGAGCAGAGGTTAAAAAAAAAAAGAGTCCGACACTTCCAAGTCCATAAATACAGAAATATTCCTGATTAGTTCTGACCTGGACAGGTTTTAAGCCAGGATTACAATGTTCCATATCGCTAACTGCCCTAAGTAATCCCAAACACCTGAGCCAGTTTCATTCGGGTTTCATAAATGAAGAACAGACATTCCATTAGCTCTGCTGGGCTGCTACCATCCTGTGCTAGGCCCATATAATGACTTTTGAAAATTCCTTTCATAGCAATTGGATTCTTATTGGCAAGA
Organism: Aepyceros melampus; assembly: GCA_006408695.1. Taxonomy (NCBI): domain Eukaryota; kingdom Metazoa; phylum Chordata; class Mammalia; order Artiodactyla; family Bovidae; genus Aepyceros; species Aepyceros melampus. Next base: position 570,080 of record SJXQ01005523.1, on the reverse strand, counting down.
GAGACAAGTTATTACTAGCACAAATTAACACTGCAAATATGTGATCAGCAAACGACAGTCAAACACCACCTAAGCAATCAAAGGTTTATAATGTGATCTGTATCAGCTTTAATGTATGGATAACATATCTTAGGTGGAAGCATTCTGTAATCTGCCTTTAAGCTTTTTGAACGATTTAATGTGGAACAGAATGAAGCAGACACACATTTCCCTGAAACTCACCTGAAGTGCAGAAAGGGCCACAGCACCACAGAGGCATATAAGTGGATACACAGGGAAAAGAAATCTCTCCTCTTTGTGAGGCTGGATGAAGAAAATTATAAACCAAATATACATTGGAGCCAAGGTAAGCCAATATGGGTGGCCTAAATTCTGAACTGTAAAACACAGAAAAAAATATCCACCTTTCACCATATGAGACCAAAACAGCACATTTACTTTCAAAGTTCTCTTGATCTCAAACTTAGGCATATACCCTAGGGCACTCCACTCTTTTATTCACACTTTCTCTGATATAATTAAGGAGTCAAATAGAAAGAGGTATATACTTCTTAGCTCTCCCAAGAGATACAACATTTAAAGGTAGGTACTATACTGGATTTAGCTGGAACACAAATGAATGTCACGTGAACTGCTAACAGAGCTTAACAATTTCTATACTGGATGAAGAAAAAAAACACTTCTCTCTCTAGAGAGAAAGAGGAGTCCTGCCACTAAGACTAAAGATTCTTGAGATTAACCAAAAGCATAACATAAATTCACTTCTTAGGCTTTAATCCTTCTGTTTACTACATTAATCTTCTTACGTATATACCAAATAGCTATAGATCAAAGGAAAGAAACAAAGTTGGATTCTCAAACTCATCACTGGTTTCTGTCAAGCTACAAATGACAAAGAGTTTGTTTCAAAGAAAATTTAAAACCATTCTTAAAGGAAGTTTGCTGATCCAGTTTTCTCTCCTGTTTGGTAATACACATCCACTCTGTACCTCAAAATTAAAGCCAAGAATGTATTTTAAACCATATTAAAGAATTGCAGGAATTTAATGAACACTTAGACCCAAGCACCTGGTGGAAAGTTCTGTGGTCATGGTTAGGCACATGGACACTGAGTGATAAGCCTACAACCCACAGTGAAGGCATCTCAAACTGCGCTCCTATTAGCGGTAACGAGTAACACATGGGAATCACCGACCAAGGGTGGATAGACAGCGCCCCCTGGTGTCCATTATGTCTACAACGAGCGAGTTGAGATGAAAGATCAGGGTTGTCATCAGAGCCCAACTTAGCATTGCTTAACCTAGTGCTCCTTAGTTATACACGCTTTTGAAAAAACAGGTGGTTTTTTTTTTTTTTTTTTTTTGGCCTTGAGACATGCAGGATCTTAGTTTTCCAGCCAGGGACCAGGGGTTAACCCTGCACCACCTGCAGTGGAAGCGTAGTCTTAACCATCAGGGAAGTTCCTGCAGAAATTGTTTAAGAATAAACATTCTTGAACTGCAATAACAAGTTCATCTTTTTTTTTCACTTATGAAATTTTAGGCTATAATTTAGGATATTTACCTTTCCAAGAAGTATTTTAGGTTGGAATTTTCTTATAAGAAAAAAAGTTTTATCTTCTACAAGTAAACAATCTTTTCTTCTTTTGCATCTTAGAAGCTAACAAACATTTTTAAAATATGGCCTAAAATTCTGGAACATCCTCTATAAAACATTCATAGTTTCTGTTAAACTATATTCTCTTAAACTATATTTCTGTTAAACTATGTTAAATGTATTGTTGCTGTTATAAAATATACAAAATGTATAAAGAAAAAACAGAGTCTTCCATTTCTTACTAGCTGGACATGTGGGCACATGGCACAATTTTAAACCACAACTGGATTCCTACTTTAGAGAAAAGCTTAATATACTGTTTTTGTTTTTACTGTTTTCATACTTATATCACAAGCATTTACAAATCTTCCGCAAGTATAAATTATTTTTATAACCAGAAAAAGCTACTTTTCAAAAAAAAAAAGGAAAAGTGACCCTTAATAAACACAAGGAATGGAGGAATGCGTTAATACCTCACGGGAACAAACAGCTGAATCCAAACGCGGGCACTATGTATGCAAGGTGAGTGACATGGTTTCTTTAGAAATCTTCAGGAGGACAAAGGTCAGGGAGGAACCTCTAGAAAAGCTTATGAAACCTAACACCAAATTCCGTGTATGACTCATTTAGATCCTGCTTCTAACAAACTATAAAAGTTTTTTTTTTTTTCAGATAGTGTAGGAATCTAAATACTACCTGGGCATTAGATGATATTCAGAAATAACTGTTAATTTTGTTAGATAACAGCATCAGGGTTATGTTACAGCAAAAGTTCTAAAATAAAGCAAAAGTGACTCTGAAGGCTGCTTTCATATTCTATGAACACAGCAAACTCTTTATAAACCATTAATTGTAGAAAAGCAGAATGGGGAATGGTATGGAGGAATCACATAACATCCAAACCAGACCGAAAAGTTGGAAATTAAATCTCCTTCCAAAACTCAAACGATAATTTCTGCTCAGCTCTGTCTTCCAGTCAGAGCAAATATCAAATGTAGGGGAATCTTTACATGGCTTAGTTTCCAGATTTTTGGTTGAATTTCCCAGAGGTTGTTTGCCTCTAGTGTTGATTATCTTAAGCAATTTACCATGCTAACATACACGTCTTCAAATAGGCTTATCTCCCAAGATTTTGTAAATGCTTTTGCCTCCCCAGATGATTCTATAAACCATACAGACTTCCTCACTTGCAATTATTAACCAGATTATCACATAGGTTAACACAGCTTGGATAAACTATAAACAGAGATGGAAAAATGCAATAAGCCAACCATTTCCATAGGAAGAAAACGGAAAATAAAATAAGTAGATTGTTTTTTATTTTTTGGCATACACTGTTACTTCTCTTCCCTCCCCCTAAATCTATCTTTCCTTATTCCACTTACCATGAAATCTCTGCAGTAGGTATTCCATGAGAGAAGTCAGTGGTAAGACCAGGAGGGCTAAAGCAAAGACTACATTAAAATTCAGAAATCCATTAATTAAATAGAAATACCAAGGTTCTGTGCCTGAGGGAAATAAAGAGACAAAAATCATTAGTGGATGCCTCCAATACCTACTACAATGCTTGACTCACAGTGTTCCTTGTCAAGCAAATTTGATGGTCCAGTACCTCGTGTAAGTGAGAGCCCACAAGCCTCTCCCCCCACCTTAGAAATCAGGTTTCAAATATTTGGCTCTCATGACCACTATTTGTTGTTGTTCAGTCGCCAAGTTGTATCCAACTGTCCGAGACCCCATGGACTGCAGCATATCAGGTTTCCCTGTCCCTCACCATCTCCCAGAGTTTGTCCAAATTCATGCCCATTTAATTGGTGATGCCATCCAACCATCTCATCCTCTGTCACCCTCTTCTTCTGCTGTCAATCTTTCCCAGCATCAGTGTCTTTTCCAGTGAGTCAGCTTTTCACATCAGGTGGTCAAAGTACTGGAGCTTCAGCTTCAGCATCAGTCCTTCCAAAGAGTATTCAGGGTTGATATACTTTAAGATTGACTGGTTTGATCTCCTTGCTTTCCAAGGGGACTCTCGAGAGGCTTCTCCAGCACCATAGTTTGAAAGCATTAATTCTTTGGCGTTCTGCCTTCTTTATTGTTCATCTCTCACATCTGTACATGAGTACTGGACCACTATATCCAGCCCAAATTGCCAAGCCCAAATGGGACTAATACTTTTCAGAAAACCAAACAATATATTTTAGCAGCGATACTGTGATTTATAATAAGAAGTATTTATTTGGTCTTCACTCCCATTCCTAGGAGAGAGTGCCTAAAATGACCTTCCTAATTCCTAAAGTGGTGAGAAGTGTCTTTTGTTATGTTAATTCGGGGACTTCTGGCAAAGTCCTAGGTAACCTCAGGATGGGGACTAGTTGCGAGAGGAACCACCTAGTGATTGGAGGGTTAGAACCTTCAGTCCTGTCTTTCCCTCCTCTGGGAAGGGGAGAGGGTATAGCAATGGGGAGAGGGTATAGCAATGGGGTTTAAACACCAATGGCCAGTGATTCAAGCAATGGTGCTCAAGTAATGAGACTTCCATAAAAACCCAAAAGGAAGAGGGCTTCCGAAAGCACAACGTATCTTCCTGCCCACCCTGCCCTATGCATCTCTTCCATCTGGCTCGTCTCCTTTCTAATAAACTAGTCAACAGAAAAGTGTTTCTGGAGTCCTGGGAGCCACACTAGCAAATTTACTGAACCTGAAAAATTTACTGAACCTGAGAAGGGGGCTGCTGGAACTTCTAATGTGGTCAGTCAGAAGCCCAGGTGAGAACCTGGACTTTCAAACGGCACAAAGCAGAGGCCTCCCCACCAAGGGCTGGGGGATAGCGGGGTGGGTACAGTCTTACAGGGCTGAGCTATGAGGGCCTTGCCTATCCATTTATCCTATCACATTCCGGTATCCTTCCCCCTGATGTGCTCAACCACTTTTCAACAGTGTCTGTTGAAGGGGGACCATCCACAAAAAGCAGCGACTTTCTGAGGAAAACCATGTTCAGAGACCCAGACCCTGCTCAGCTTTTTGGATTCAGATTGAAACAACATGACTGAAAACGCAAGCCTTGCTCGCACAAGTTTTGATTCTTTAACTCCAAATCCTGAAACTCAAACGATGAGAGACAGCCCCCTTTGGCGCATTCCGCCGGTTTTCATCTGCTCTTCCCTCCTGTGATTACTTCAATCAGGCAGTGAATGACACACGCGGGTTTTAATCACTGTGTGTTGTGACACCCGCCTTGCACCACAGCAATTTCCTGCAATCAGCATTGCTTAAAAGGGTAATCAGAAGGCAGAGGAATACTCAGAAAAGCCTGACATTTCTGCAGCTTGCACAGCAAAATAAGATTAGAAACCAAACCCATAAGGCGAGAAACATCTAAGGGAGGAGGAAGATGCAGAGGGGACCCTGGGGAAGGACTCAGGTTCGACAGTGTGTCACCTTTAGGGACAGCTCCCTCCTTCCTGTCGAAACCCAGGGATAGGGACTGTCCAGGAAGAGAGACTCAGTCCCAGGTCAAGCTCATTAGAGACATTTGTATCTTGTATTCTTTACAAATAATCTTTTAGGTTCCAGAAACTGCCTGCCTGCTAAGTCACTTCAGTCGTGTCTGACTCTTTGCGACCCCGTGGACTGTAGCCCACCAGGCTCCTCGGTCTATAGGATTCTCCAGGCAAGAGTACTGGAGTGGGTTGCCATTTCCTTCTCCTACAGAAAACTATTGGATGGTTTTATTTTCAAAATGGAAAATACATGTCTTTTCTGGGTTTTAATTACTATTTAACGGCATGTTTCCTAAATTGAGTCCTTAAGAAGTCCAGTTTCGAGAGAAGTTTTCGCACAATCATCTCCTGGCCACCAGTGTGGAGGCAATGCTATCAACCCTGACCCACCTCTTCTTTACAAAATTCTGGAAATTTGACCCTGGGATGATAAAGCAGAGTGACTAGAAAAAAGGGGGTCACCCTTCACATCATCTATTACAGATGCTTAAACATCAACAGATAAAAGCTTCTTTCTCTTTCATCCTTACTAATATATGCTTTTTCAAGGAAAGGGCTCTAGTGTTTTCCTCTTTACCACAATTTACTATGCCCTCCTGTTAGGGCTATCTACTCTTTTTATTATTATTATTAATTTGTTTATTTTAAGGCTGTCTACCTTTTAACTAAGGTATACTGTACGCTGAGATGTGGAACCAAAAGCATTAAGTTAGTAAACTCAACTATTTTTATGTGTTAGGACCTCATAGATCAAGTTCATAGCTAGGCTGTGAACATTTCGTAATAGACTGTTACTTCCCTGAAGGATCGGGTAGAAATTGGGAAATAAGTCAAGATTTGGGAAGGTTCAAGTGACAACAGTCTTAAAAACAAGGGCAAAAGAGGACAAAAAATAGTGAATTCTGTTAACCAGTGTCCTCCCCTACTTGATGAGGCATCTACCTTAAAAGAGTAAAAACCTGTATCTCTTTCCAGGGAGATACTCAACACTGCTCTCAGAAATTATCAAAAGTGAACTATGTATTGTAGAAAAAAATATGTCAGAATGACAGGCTAAGCATTTAACTCGTGCAAAATGTAAGGTGAAAGGAAGCTGGAGCAGGGTGCAGAGGGGGACTCACCTATCTTCCTTTTTATGGAAAGTGCCTCAATCCCTTTCATTCAAATGAGCTCAAGGGAGCTTTGTCAGAGACTAAAAGAAGAAGGGATAACGTTTATTGTTCCATCAACTGAATGAAGGGGAACTACTTTATAAGGCTACAGTTTTACAGAACTCTAGGAACTAAATTTGGAGAAGGCAATGGCAACCCACTCCAGTACTCTTGCCTGGAAAATCCCATGGACAGAGGAGCCTGGTAGGCTGCAGTCCATGGGGTCTCGAAGAGTTGGACACGACTGAGCGACTTCACTTTCACTTTTCACTTGCATGCACTGGGGAAGGAAACGGCAACCCACTCCAGTGTTCTTGCCTGGAGAATCCCAAGGACGGGGGGAGCCTGGTGGGCTGCCGTCTATGGGATCGCAGAGAGTCGGACACAACTGAAGTGACTTAGCAGCAGCAGCAGCAGCAAGAACTAAATTATAATAAATCACCCTTATAAACGTCAAATTTGCTCCACCAAGAGGAAAAATCCTTCAAGGTTCAACACAAATGACTGACAAAACAAAGAAGGCTCTAGAACAGGTCATGCTAGTGGGTGACCCTAAGATGCCTCCAAAGCCTCCTCTGGGGCTTCATCCTCTGCTGCTGCAGGACTGGAAAGCTGTGGGCCTTCTGACCAAGGGCTCTATCCTTTATCTTCTGAAATCTCCTGTCCTGTGGTCTGACAGATTTGATAAGACAGACAGGCACGGATCAGACCTGAGCAGACCTGCTGTCATTTTTGAGAGAAGAGCACTTCTTACACCCATCCTCCCACACCTGTCCTCCCTCGCTTCTCCCAGGCCTATGTTCTCAGCAGAGAGCACAGCTCTTCACACAAAAATACTCAACCTCAACATCTGAGAACTTGAAATGTTACAAGGGGAAGCCAAATCAGTGCCAAGCCTAGTCACTTTCGTTTTTGCAACACGAAATTTCACCTCTTTATCTCTGACCCCATAGAGACATTTCACCTACACTTTGCAACTTCCATGTCTACACTACTCTAAATTTCCTAAGCATCAAGTATTCTTGACCTCATCCAAGTAATAATTGTGAAAAATTGCCTCTGTCCCCTGGCTTCAAAAGACAAGAGTCAGTTCAGGCCTGGAATGTGTCATTACTAAATACTATTTGGCCAAGAAAGTATAGAAAGGTCCCTTTGAAAACCAGGAACAATAGAGAGAATAAATATTTACAAATTTTCCTCAATCTATGATGGGGTTAAGTCCTGATAAACCCATCATAAACTAAAAACATCGTAAGTCAAAAACACATTTAATACCTACCATACCAAACACCATATCTCAGCCTAGCCTACCTCTAACGTGGTCAGAACACTTACATTAGCCTATAGTTGGGCAAAATTCACCTAATACCAAGCCTGTTTTATAAGACAGTGTTGACGGTCTCATGTAATTTACTGGCTGCGGCTGCTGCTGCTGCTGCTGCTAAGTCACTTCAGTCGTGTCCGACTCGGTGAGACCCCATAGACGGCAGCCCACTAGGCTACTCTTTCCCTGGGATTCTCCAGGCAAGAACACTGGAGTGGGTTGCCATTTCCTTCTCCAGTGCATGAAAGTGAAAAGTGAAAGTGAAGTCACTCAGTCATGTCCGACTCTTAGCGACCCCATGGACTGCAGCCTACCAGGCTCCTCCGTCCATGGGATTTTCCAGGCAACAGTACTGAGTGGGGTGCCATTGCCTTCTCCGAATTTACTGGCTAATGTACTGAAAATGAAAAACAGAACAGTTGTCTGGGTAAAGAAGGGCTGTAAGAGCTTCCACGGTTTACCCTCATGACGAGTGGCTGACTGGGAAGTGTAGCTCACTGCCACTGCCCAGCATCACGAGAGATACCTTATCATCTACTGGAAAAAGATCAAAATTCAAAGTATACTTTCTACTGAATATGTATTGCTTTCACACCATCATAAAGTCAAAAAAAATCATAAGTTGAAGCACCATAAGTTGAGGTGGGTTCTAAGCAGCTTCAGTCGTTCCAACTCTTTGTGACCCCATGGACTGTAGCCCGTCATGCTCCTGTGACCATGGGATTCTCCAGGCAAGAATACTGGAGCAGGTAGCCATGCCCTCCTCCAGGGGATCTTTCCAACTCAGGGATCGAACCCGCGTCTATTATGTCTGCTGCACTGGCACATGGGATCTGTACCACTAGCACCACCTGGGAAGCCCCATAAGTTGGGGACCATCTGCATATTATTACAATCACAATGGAGAGATTGACATTATCTTGCTTACGCCTGTGTAGTTCTTACCTAAAATCGGCTAATGCTGTAAAACTACCTTAAGTTTTTAAAAATGAACTCAATCTTCAATCTTTTTGGCTCAGCAGTCCAACATTTGACATTCTGTTCTTCTGCAGTGTATCCACCTAGTGTCTTCCCAGCAAACTCCTACTCTTCCTTCCAGCTCAGCTCAAAGACCACCCCCTCTAAGAAGTCTTTCCGGATACCAACAGATGAACTTGCTCCTTCAGTTCCCTATCATTCTACTGCTGCACATAACACGTTGGACTGTAATTACCTATTCATGTGTCTGCAGCCTTATCAGATAGCAAATTCTATGAGGAGCATAATCAATGCTCAAAAGCAACTGATTGAATGTTTCTTTAACTGAAGTCATTTATCTATTCATTCAAGAAGTATTTATAGGCTTATTAGGTTCTTATACATAAGAAAACACTAAGAGATGTATGCAAAAACTATCAGCATAAAGCACTTAATCTAAAATGTGCAGATTAAAAAACTAGGTGCCATAGCTAACAAAGCACTTGAGGTGGGAGACTCTTAAAAAATAGTTGAAATAATGCCAAAAAGTGCCAAACAAGTGAAAGAGTTTCCATGACAAAGACATGCTGTCTGTTTGACAACTGTACAGCAGCAAAGCATCTCTTAAAACATAAGTCTTAGGACGTCCCTGGTGGTCTGGTAGTTAAGAATTCAGCTTGCAGTGCAGGGGACACGGGTTTAATCCCTGGTGGGGGAATCAAGATCTCACATCCAAGACTGTACTTTGAGGGATCACGTCTCTGCAATCTACAGATTCAGTGCAATCCCTATCAAATTACCAATGGCATTTTTCACAGAACTAGAACAAAAAATTTCACAATTCATATGGAAACACAAAAGACCCCAGATAGCCAAAGCAGTCTTGGGAAAGAAGAATGGAGCTGGAGGAATCAACCTTCCTGACTTCAGATTAAGCTACAAAGCTACAGTCATCAAGACAGTATGGTACTGGCCCCAAAACAGAAATACAGACCAATGGAACAAGACAGAAAGCCCAGAAATAAACTCTTGCACCTATAGGTACCTTATTTTTGACAAAGGAGGCAAGAATATACAATGGGGCAAAGACAGCCTCTTCAATAAGTTGTGCTGGGAAAACTGGACAGCTACATGTAAAAGAATGAAATTAGAACACTTCCTAACCCCATACACAAAGATCAATTCAAAATGGATAAAAGACCTAAATGTAAGACCAAAAACTATAAGACTATAAGAGGAAAACATAGGCAGAACACTCAACATAAATCAAGATCCTCTATGACCCAACTCCTAGAGTAATGGAAATAAAAACAGAAGTAAACAAGTAGGACCTGATTAAACTCAAAAGCTTTTGCACAGCAAAGGAAATTGTAAGCAAGGTGAAAATACAACCCTCAGAATGTGAGAAAATAATAGCAAATGAAACAACTGACAAAGGATTAATTTCCAAAATATACATGCAGTTCATACAACTCAATGCCAGAAAAACAAAAAACCCAATCAAAAAGTGGCAAAAAGATATAAACAGACATTTCTCCAAAGAAGACATACAGATGGCTAACAAACACATGAAAAGATGCTCAACGTTACTCATTATTACAGAAATGAAGATCAAAACTACAGTGAGATATCACCTCACACCGGTCAGAATGGCCATCATCAAAAGTCTACAAACAATAAATGCTGGAAGGGTGTAGAGAAAAGGGAACGCTCATGCATTGATGGTGGGAGTGTGAATTGACACAGCCACTATGAAGACGGTATGGAGATTCCTTAAAAAACTAGGAATAAAACCACACAGTAATACCACTCCTAGGCATATACCCTGAGGAAACCAAAACTGAAAAAGACACACGTATCCTACTATTCATTGAAGCACTGTTTACAATAGCTAGACATGGAAGCAACCTAGATGTCCATCAACAGATGGATGGATAAAGAAGTTGTGGTACATATACACAACAGAATATTACTCAGCCACAAAATGGAATGCAACTGAGTCAGTTCTGATGAGGTGGATGAACCTAGAACCTATTATACAGAGTGAGGTGAGTCAGAAAAAGAAAGATAAATATCATATTCTAACACATATATGGAATCTAAAAAAATGGTACTGAAGAACTTATTTACAGGGCAGCAAAGGAGAAAGAGACACAGAGACTTGACTTACGGCCATGAGGAGAGGGAAGGACAGGGTGAGATGTATGAATAGAGTAACACAGAAACTTTCATTACCATATGTAAAATATATAGCCAATAGGAATTTGCTGTATGTCTCAGGAAACTCACACAGGGCCTCTGAATCAATCTAGAGAGGTGGGAGTGGGTGGGAGATGGGAGGGAGGTTCAAAAGGGAGGGGATATTTGTGTACCTATGCTGAGGTTTGACAGAAAACAAAATTCTGTAAAGCAATTATCCTTTAATAAAAAAATAAATTTAAATAAATAAATAAATAAAATTTTAAAAAGATCTCACATGCCACAGAACAACTCGGCCTACATGCCACAAACACTGAGTCTAAATGCTCTGAAGCCCACAAGCCACAAATAGAAAGTTCACGTTCTTCACAACTAGAGAGTCTGTGTGCTGTAATGAAAGATCCCACATGACACGACTAAGACCCAACACAGCCAAGTAAACAAATACATATTTTTAAAAAGATTAGTCTTTCGTATTTACTGAATGGACTCAACAATTACCATAAAATTAGATGACAATGGTAAAGTACTACTTCATCTGGTCAAAGCTATGGTTTTTCCTGTGGTCATGTATGGAGTGAGAGCTGGACTATAAAGAAAGCTGAGTACTGAAGAATTGATGCTTTTGAACTGTGGTGTTGGAAAAGACTCTTGAGAGTCCCTTGGACTGCAAGGAGATCCAACCAGTCAATCTTAAAGATCAGTCCTGAGTGTTCATTGGAAGGACGGATGCTGAAGCTGAGACTCCAATACTTTGGCCACCTGATGCGAAGCACTGACTCATTTGAAAGGACCCTGATGCTGGGAAAGATTGAGGGCAGGAGGAGAAGAGGACAACAGTGGATGAGATGGTTGGATGGCATCACCGACTCAACGGACATGAGTTTGAGTAAGCGCTGGGAGGTGGTGATGGACAGGGAAGCCTGGTATGCTGAAGTCCACGGGGTTGCAAAGAGTTGGACACGGCTGAGCAACTGAACTGAACTGATTCTTTTTTAAAATTATTTATTTTGGTTGCACTGGGTCTTTATTGCTGCACACAGTTCAGTTTGGACACTCAGCTGTGTCCGACTCTTTGCGATCCCATGAATCGCAGCACGCCAGGCCTCCCCTGTCTATTACCAACTCCCGGAGTTCACTCAGACTCACGCCCATCGAGTCTGTGATGCCATCCAGCCATCTCATCCTCGGTCGTCCCCTTCTCCTCCTGCCCCCAATCCCTCCCAGCATCAGAGTCTTTTCTAATGAGTCAACTATTCGCACGAGGTGGCCAAAGTACTGGAGCTTCAGCTTTAGCATCATTCCTTCCAAAGAAATCTCAGGGCTGATCTCCTTCAAAATGGACTGGTTGGATCTCCTTGCAGTCCAAAGGACTCTCAAGAGTCTTCTCCAACATCACAGTTCAAAAGTATCAATTCTTCGGCGCTCAGCCTTCTTCACAGTCCAACTCTCACATCCATACATGACCACAGGAAAAACCATAGCCTTGACTAGATGGACCTTAGTCGGCAAAGTAATGTCTCTGCTTTTCAATATGCTATCTAGGTTGGTCATAACTTTTCTTCCAAGGAGTAAGCATCTTTTAATTTCATGGCTGCAGTCACCATCTGCAGTGATTTTGGAGCCCAAAAAATAAAGTCTGACACTGTTTCCACTGTTTCCCCATCTATTTCCCATGAAGTGATGGGACCAGATGCCATGATCTTCATTTTCTGAATGTGGAGCTTTAAGCCAACTTTTTCACTCTCCTCTTTCACTTTCATCAAGAGGCTTTTTAGTTCCTCTTCACTTTCTGCCATAAGGGTGGTGTCATCTGCATATCTGAGGTTATTGATATTTCTCCCAGCAATCTTGATTCCAGCTTGTGCTTCTTCCAGCCCAGCGTTTCTCATGATGTACTCTGCATAGAGGTTAAATAAGCAGGGTGACAATATATAGCCTTGCGACCCCATGGACTATAGCCTGGTTGGCTCCTCTGTCCATAGAATTCTCTGGACAAAAATACTAGAGTGGGCTGCCATTTCCTTCTTCAGGGATCTTCCTGACTCAGGTATCGAATCTGTGTCTCCTGCATTGGCAGGTGGATTGGCAGGCAGATTCTTTACCTCGGAGCTACCAGGAAAGCCTGATGAATCCCTAGTAACTTCCTCATAAAAATCCATTGGCTAGATGGATTGAATGAATGAAATCTTCCCTGTACTCATTTATCATGGCATATACTCCCCACTCAGGCACCCATCCTCCTCTAACCACTGCATTAGCCAGGACAGGTTAGGTCATGTTGCAGGAAAATTAACTCTGAAATTTCAGTCATTAAATACAACTACAGTTTATTTCTTAGTGATGCAACATATCCAGCTTTGGTGAGCAGGGGGCAGGGCTAAAAACACATGGTCCCTCAGGGACACAAAGTGATGAAGTCCCGCCATCTGGAATGCTGTGGTCACTGCAGCACCTGAAGAGACAGCTAGAGGGTCACAAGTTGGCTCTTCCATGCTTTTGCCCAGAAAGGGCACACGTCGCTTCCACCCATAGTCTATGGAGTAGTCACGTGGGTCCTGCTTCACTACAAGAAGTGGCTGGGAGGTGTGAGGTGTGGCTGGACAACTGGGGGAGCCTCATTGTTTCTGCCCACTCAAGCGCATTCATATTCATTTGTATACACTCACACTCACCCACACCCATTCACACCCACCCATGTTCATTCTGATCCAGAGCTGTTCCTACCCACCCATCCACCAGGCCCAACCACCATACACCCTTGTGCAATGTCTAAGCTATGCCTCGCCTATTCTCCCTGCCCATTATACCCAGCCTACCTCTCATGTCTGTTCATAGCCAAGCATATCTAATCCTGAAGGCTATCTAATTCCTCTTGTTTCTCCAAAACAAATTGCTCTTGGGCACAGGGGGACCTCTTGGGGAGAGCCCTGGATGCCATCTTTTGGGATATAGGGACTTTGTTTTGTTAAAAAATGTTATGAACTCACATGTTAACAGCAATATTTGCAGTAATTTTTTTCCTATTTTTTCACTGCATTGTGTGGCATGTGGGATCTTAATTTCCTAATCAAGACTGAACCCCGCAGTGGAAGTGTGGTGTCTTAACCACTAGATTGCCAGAGAAGTCCTTGTAGTAATTCTTGATTGAACAAACACTTAATGTTAAGAAAAGCTGCATTGAATCCAGGAACTTGGAACCACCTATATCTGCTAAGAGACATGATTGTGCATTGACACATAAGCATACAATTTATCGAGGTTGCAGACAATGTCCGGAATATATACAGATTCAATAGTCCTTTGCAATATGCCATGGCTCTTGAGTTGGAAGCTGCTGAGGCAGAATGGTGCCGATGGGCTGGCTGGCCAGTGAAGCCAACCTCAGGCCATGAAGCTAATGCCTTGCTCCAAGAGCGGCTGGTGGCTATTTGTAATCCTCAGCCAGTGGCTGAACTTTAACCACATTGTTGCTCTCTCCTCAAACCATTTGCAATATAGACCTCAGCTTGCAGCTAATAGAAACTGATATCTAGAAAGTAATCCATTATCTCCCTGCTGTGGTCTGCTCACCTCCAGGATTTCATTTCACATCTGAAGGGACCTGAAGATGTTAACGTTATGTCAAGAATGTTCTGAAAATGAGAAGGATTCATTTAGGGACCTCTGCCAGAGCTGAGAAGAGAATTCTGGGACATGTGGGTATAAAGTGTCCGGAGAACCAAGCCTGGCTCTCTGGACCCCCATCGTCCACTGCTGATTTCATTACTTCCTCCCACTTCCCCATCCATTCCTCCCTGCATCACCCAGAACATCCACCTCAATAGTCTTAAGGACTTCCAGCCTAGGATCTGCCTCTGCCAAGGGCAGTGAAGGATGGTTCTAGAAGCCATAGCTGCTTCTTGAAGTTCCTGAGAATCCTTAGCCCAAGGTTCTTTCATCCTTGGGCTGAATTAGAATCGGTTCAAGAGTGAATTAAAATTGGTTCAAGTCCCTTCTCATGTATGGAGATTCTCGACTCTGCACCTGTCTTCAGAGTTGAGATTTCCTCTTAGACTGTTGTGCAGCTCACATGGGGTTGAGTAGGAAGTTGGCTCTTTCTCGTGAGCACTGAGGATGGTGGGATGGGTCATGCCCCTGGATAGGGTACCTCAGTGGCTGGTGCTCTGAAGGTGAGTGGTCCCCAATCATCCAAGGTATAGCCAGCTTCCCTGAGCACTACTCTCTGCCCCCAAGTCCCCACATTCACTGCACCAACTAGAGACAGTCCACATCCTGTTGCTCTCTTTTTAAATTAATTAAAAAGTTTTTAAAATGTATTTGATTGTGTTGGGTCTTATGTACACACACACACACACACACACACACACATTTTAGTTGTAGCATGTAGGATCTAGTTGCCTGACTAGGGATAGAGCCCAGGCCCCCTGCAATGGGAGCATGGAGTCTTAGCCACTAGACAGCAGGGAAGTTCCCCATCCTGCCCCGACTGCTGCCAACCATCTCCCTCTTGTGTTACAGTTTCTTCTCTGTGTTCCTTCCTATATACTAGAAACTGGCAGTTCCCTCTTCAACTTGGAAATGAAGATCCCTTCTACCTCTTTCCTTCTTGTATAAAGTCTTTTCAGTTTCCAGGTCTCTAACAAGTCCCTCCCCAATTTTCAAGCGTGGGTATGCACAGCATGGTGTGGGCAAGTGTGCCGAGTCGCTTCAGTCGTGTCTGACTCTTTGCGATCCTATGGACCATAGCCTGCCAGGCTCCTCTGTCCGTGGGGATTCTCCAGGCAAGAATATTGGAGTGGGTTGCCATGCCATCCTTCAGGGAAGCTTCCTGATCCAGGGATTGAATCTTTGTCTCCTGAGGCTCCTGCATTACAGGCTATGAATGCACACGCTTATTTTTATGTTGTATTTATTCTTCTTTTAACTTGTCAATTGGAATTTATGTTTTAGAGCAGTTTTAGGGTCACACAATTGGGCAGAAAGCACTGAGAGTTCCCATGGACTCCCTACCCCCATATGCACAGCATGTCTGTTTTTACACCATCTACATGATTTCTGTGGATTTGGGGGTGGGGTGGGCTGCAGCCTAGGCTACCATCTTGAGACCAGAGGTGCATTCCGACATCTCTCTGAACACCTCAAGGATTCTTGGGTGCAGGTGCTAAGCCCCAGCCTCTCCTGAGTTCTTGATCATCCTGAATATTCTGTCCCTTCTCTCAGCTGAATTGCCTCTCTGGGGATCCCATCACCTCGCCGGGTACTCCCCAACTCCCTCACTCCCCGAGAGTGCCACAGCATCAAGGGATGTGTGAAGTATAACCCAGAAAGTGCTGGGACATTGGGGAAGTTTCTTTCTCAGACTCCCACAGTAAAGTACTAACATGGATATTAGGAATCTCTGGGCACAGAAGCCCTGGGCTGTTCCTGCATAATAAGGAACTGCTCTGGTATCCTCGTCTCATTGGGCTCCAGGCTCTGTTGCCTTCCTTTCTTATCTCCCTGACTGCATGCCCCAGGCCCCATTTCCCCTGTAGTTCACACGGAGCCAGTCACCTGCCTCTTTATCCAGGTCCTGATCTTCCAGGCTATGCACAGAGGGTCTTGTTTTCAAAACCCAGCACCAGTGGAGGTGTGTTTCTGCACAAAGATGCTTCTCCTTGTAAGAACATCTGACCCACTCTCTGTCCATCTTTCTCTTTGCCTGTGATACTTTCATTGGGCTTCCCGAGTGGTGCAGTGGTAAAGAATCTGCTTGCCAATGCAGGAAAGACCAGAGATGCGGGTTCAACCCCTGGGTCAGGAACATCCCCTGGGTCAGGAACATCCCCTGGAGGAAGAAATGGCCTGGCTGGCTACAGTCCATGGGGTCACAAAGAGTCTCACGCAACTAAGCACACACACATGGGATACTTACAACCTTAGATTATCAGAAGCTGGGGCTGAGTAAACCTCAGAGTCCATCTGGTTAAACACCCCATTTGATGCTTGACGGACAGACCCTACTCACAACCCTTCCTCCTCCAGGGTGAATGGTGGTCCAACTTATTTTGTTACATGTAAAATTTATGCATCTTCTTGAGCCTCTATACCTTAATCTGTAAAAGAGAGACAATAGACTAATATTTGTCACCAGGGTTGTCAGAGGATGGACTCAGGTGTTACTGTCCAGTACAGACTCAGAGATGGTTCCGTATGCACTATTCCTGTCCTGTTTTGGAGGAGATCTGATGGATCAAAGGAAACAGTCTCACATGCTGAGCTGATCTGTCCTTGAACCTGATTGTTTTTAGCCAGACCCCCAAGGAGGATGTCTGCCATGACATGGCACTCTGGGCTGCCAGAGACAGAAGTGCTTCTTGGAACTTCTGTGAGTGACAGTGCCTGTCATTGGGCAGATTTGATTTTTATAAAACTAGAGAATTTCTGGGAGGTAAGTGGCAAAAGAAGAGGCAGTGGCTTGGAGGAGCAGCTCTCTGGAAGGTTTGAGGCCGATGATTTGAGCCTGATGAGATGCAGGCTTGGCTACCAGCTTTATGATGGGACTTTAGCTGTGTTGGATAATGGGCAAGTGATGAAGGCTGAGCCAGGACAGCACTCCTGTAGGAATCTTTGTGGCCTTATGACTTGACCTTAGAGAGTGGACTCTGCCTGACAAAGGACCTTGGCCACATATAAAGCTGCTACAGTCACAGGCTGAGCCCAAACCTGGCCCTTCTGTCAGGCCCGTCACATACTGACTCTTGCCTCTGGGTGAGAGCTTGTTGTCACTCAGGGTCCCTTCTCACCCCCCACCCCCGCGCAGGGGCCTACACCGTTGACTGCTGGCGGCAGCACTGGAGCTGGCAGATGGCACACGTCTGTCTCAGAAGGGTTCCCAGTTCTGTTCACAGCTCCCCTAGGATACCACTGATGTTCTCCAGAGGGGCTGTGAAATTCTCAGATAATTCTCAAAATAAAAGTAGTTTTATACACTTTCATTTAAAAATAATAAGTGCTAGACAGAATCAGAAAGTCAGTTGCAGAGGAAAGTCAGGAAATGAAGCCAGCCACCATGGACCACCTCCCTGGGGAGAGCAAGCGAGATCCCTGTATTCACAGACATCCCCTGGAGGTGTCAGATCCCTAAATTCACCTGGGGGGACCCCCACACCCCATCACCACTCCTGCAATGCGAGGACCTGAGCCCCAGACTCCTTGAAGGAGGAGCCTGTCCTTTGGCGCTGCTGGGATGTGTTTATTGCAGATCAGGGAGGTCCAGGGACCCCAAGACAAACATGGTGACTTTTTCCCTCCTCCCTTTGACTTTTCCCTGCGCTGTGTTTATGGGCTGACATCCCCTCTCTTCTCATGTCCTCATTTCTCCCTATAGCACCTCAGTTTCTCAACCTTCCCCTTCGGCTTGCTACCGTTTTCTTCAGTCTTTATTTCCCCCTCCTTTGAAGTCAGAGAAACAAGAACTCGAAGCCTGGATAGAAAAGTGTGGATAATCTGGTCCAAACTCACCCTTCTTTCAGAATATTTCCCTCCCCTCCCATCACTGTCTTTTATTCTCATGGTCTTTGACCTTCATCTGTGGAATTCCCCATTTCTGACCATGAGTCTTGTCTGGCCCCTCCTCCCCTCTCCATCCGTGCCCTCCCTTCCTCCCCTATATCTCTGTTCCTATCACAACCCTGCCTCTGTCCCCACATCTCAGAAGCTCTTATGCTTTATCTGCGCCTTGCCCTGCTGCCGCCTCCTCTGTCTCTGTCCACGCGATCCTTGTTCTCACTATTCCTTTCACCCTGTCTCTGTCTCTGTCTCTGTGTCTTGTCCCTGCCTCTCTTTCAGGGACTTTCTTATACTGGAAGGCCTGTAGGAGCTCATGGCTTCAGTGCTTGTTTCTTGGTCATTTGGGAGATGCTGAGGCGTGGGTGTCTCCGTGACATCTGACGGGACTCTGCCTTGCTTCATTCTCCCCCACCCTCCCTGCCTCTACTCACCCCAGGAGGAACCTGCACCTACGGAGGAGGCCTCACACTTGAGCCCTGGGCCTGAGCTGCTCAGAAGCTGGCAGAAGACAGGCTTCTTTCATCCCTGGGGCATCAGCTCTGAGGTGGGCATTTGTTGGTTTGGGAAATTATCTCCCGGCTGCCACTTTTTTGAGTGGGTTACCTGGAGAAAGGCAATGAGATGCTCCTGATCTGATCTGAGGGTGATTCTCAGCTCAGATTTATTTGTATTCCAGTCTCCTGAAACTTGTCATGGTCTTGGGAGATGGAAGAACACCTGGGTGGGAGAGATAGAGAGAGGTGGGAAAGGAGAGAGAGACACACACACACACAGGCCATTTTTCAAGTGTGTGTGCTTTCTCTCTCTTGAGCCTGACGTGACTGCCTTACTATTTCCTTCCACAGACCTTTCCGTAGGTCTACCTTCTTGGTTATGCTAATTAATTTAACACTTCTGTAGTGTGCTTACTATATGCCACGCTATCTAGTGGGTTCTCCCTGGAGGAGGGTATCGCAATCCACTCCAGTATTCTTGCCTGGAGCATCCCATGGACAGAGGAGCCTGGCAGGCCATGGTCCATGGGGTCACAAAGTGTCAGACATGACTAAAGTGACTGAGCATGCAAGCATACTGGGTTCTAGGGACAGAGATGAAAAACTCAGTTCTTGCTGTCATGGAGCTGATGGGTTTATAGAAAGATAATCTGGGTGTAGGAATCATTCATTCCTAAAAGGTCCTCTGCCTTTTCATAAAGACTCACCACTGCATCCAGACCCTGTCTCTCTCTCGGCTGGACCACTCCATAGCCTGATCTTAGAGGGGTTCTGCCCCTATCCCATGGAGAGAGTGACTGTCTTGGAGCTGGCTGTTTATCTGAAGGCACCTGCATTTCTTCATCCTTACTCTGCCTCTCACTACTTGCAGCTATACTGACTGACCCTGTCAAGCAGGTTTCATATCACAGCCATGTTTTCTAACCTCCCAATCCCCAGTCTGACTCCAAACAGAACCTGGTCTACTGGTGCTCTAGACCTGGTGGTTCCCTCCCCCAAATTTCCTCCATCCCTCATGCATGAGTGAAATGGCTACATGCAGTGACCGTGTTGTTTTCAGAGCATTATATCAACTCTAGTTCCAAATGTTTATTCTGATTTCCTTTTACTCAGTCGAGTTCCTAATGTCACCCACCTTGCTACAGTGTCTTGTTCAGTTAACCCAGGCTTAGTCAGTCAGTGCAAGGGCTTCCCCTGGCCAAATAGATTGGCTCAGGGTTGAGTATGTGACCCAAATTGGGCCAACAGTCGGTAAAGAATCTGCCTGCAATGCAGGAGACCACATGTAATACAGTATACTTGGGTTTGATCCCTGGGTTGGGAAGATGCCCTGGAGAAGGGAATGGCTACCCTCTCCAGTATTCTTGCCTGGGAAATCCCATGGACAAAGGAGCCTGGTGGGTACAGTCCATGGGGTCGCAAGAGTCAGACATGACTTAGCGACTTCACCACCACCACCAGGATGTAAGGAGATTTTCCCCAGGTGGTTATGGGAAAGAAGGTTGCTTACTGGCCTGAGAGATCCATTGAAAGCTAATCCTCCTCTCTCCAGGTGGTGGAATACAGAAGAGACATCTGGAACTTCTTCAGCCACTTTGCCACCATGAGGGAAGATGACTCGAAAGAAGGCAGAGAGGAGAAACAGAGAGTACCAGATCCTTGATGCTATTGTTTAGCCATTGAATCCAACCAGCTCTGAAGTCTGTCTTTCCTCAAGAGCTTCCAAGTCCTGAGTGGATAAATTCTAATATTGTTTAGACCAGTTCGAATTGAGCTTCTGAATTTGGAACAAAATTCCTGGCAGGATTAGAGTCTATAGAGTTTTCTGCTGACTGGAACCTCAATTTCTGCTCCCTGCATGACTGCTTTGTCCCATCAGAGAGGTGAATGAGGTCCTGCTCTGCTGACAAGGCTCTGTGGCTGGTGCAGCATTGACCTGCATATGTAGGGGCTTTGGATCTACTGCACATGGGCTTCAGATTCCATCCTGTCCCTCACAGGCTGTGTAGCCTTTGACAAGTTACCTAACCTCTCAGTGTTGAAATTTTCTTTTCTGTAAAATGGAACCCTGCCCTCCCAAATCAATCCCATTCTTCTCAGGGCTCTTGTGAATGAGGCCACGCATATAAAAGCTGGCACACAGTAGGACCACAGCCAGGATTGCCTCCTCTTGGTTCTGTTCCTTCCTCTTCACCATACAGCACACTTTCCTGTTTCTCAGGCCTTAACGGAGACGCTAGTTCCTCCAGATGTATGTCTCTCTGACTTAGAATCTCAGTGATCTCCCAAGAGGAAAACAAATCCCCTTTGCCAGAGAAGATGAACAGCTCAGCCATTTGCTAAAACAAATATTAGCTCAGTGTTGTCCAGAGAGAGTAAATGCTCCAAGCACTGTTTGTGTTTTTGTATCCTTCAAGGAGCTGCTTAATATGCCGCTGAGGACAAACATCTGGGGGGAGTGGTGGGAGGAGGGACAGCTGCTCTGGGAGCTCCCACCTCACCTCCTGTTCCTCCTGCAGGCGTCATTTATCTGAGACCCAGGGCATTTTCCCCATTGTGCCCTCCTTGTGTCTTCTGACCACCACAGCCACTCACACGTGGGGCCTGGAGCTGGCTTCATCTGTCAGATTGGCCGTGCATTCAGATAAATCCTGAGAGTTTTGGGAGAGGGGATTGAGTCCCTGCTCTTGGTGTTCATGACCCGCATGCCAACCCAGGACTCATCCACACTGGCACTGTTGATACCACGGGTCTGGCGATGCTTTGTTTTGAGGGCCTGTCTTGTACATTGAAGAATGTTTGACAGCACCCCTGGTCTCTCCCCACTAGACACATCGTAGCTCATCTCTCCCAGTTTTGACAACCCAAAACATTGCTAAATATCCTTGGGGAGAGACTTTGCCTTTGTTTGAGAACCACTGCTCTAGCTGAAAGCAGAGGAGAACTCTAGAGTTAGCCATATCTTCAAGTTCTGATCCTATCACTCACCAACTGTGATGTCTGGCTGGTTACAACTTCTCTGAGCCTCGATTTGCACATCTGTAAAATGGGAAGCATCATAGTACCTGTTTCATAGAATGGTTGTGAGAGGATGACATGAGATCATTTATGGAGAGGTGCCTGGGAGCCAGTCTCCTTGATACAGGTTAGCCTGCCCCTGGTAGATTGTAAACTACACGAGGGCAGAGATCCTACCTGTATTATTCACCACTGTGTCTCCAGCACCCCACACAGAGTCTGGCCGTACAAATGCTGCTCGGGCAATAATTGCTGTTCTGAGGACTGCTCTGGACCCCACTGAACTTTCACTTTATTGCTACTCCACTCTCCTGGCAAATCCCTTTAGCTCGTGGCCTCCCTAGGGGAGGAAATCTTTTCTCCCTCTCATCTGGGTTTTATATACTTGTCCTAAGCTCACACTTGCCTCCCTTTCCCTCTCAGGACACCCTGAAGGGAGGCTCTAGAAAGGCTGTTTTGGCCCTGGCTCATTCTCACCACCCTCAGTCTGCATGGTAACCAGAGTATCTCTCTCCAAATTTGTATTGCTGACTCCCACGACATCCTCCAGATCATGGCTTATTGGCAGAGCAGAGATGATTGACCTATTTTGTGTCCAATGATCAAGTCCTTTCTGGCTCAAATGACTAGTTCTGCCTGCCTTACCAGGTCCCCTGGATGACTTATATGTAAGTACTCTCATTGGTGGATTTTTTTTCTGTCATTTCCATATCTAAAGGCTGGTTTGAGAAGCATAACTACATTTCCAGAATTATTTCCATCCAAGGAAGAAGGACATTTAACTCCAGTAGTATGTGTCTAGACCTGTACTAGGTCTTAGGGGACTTTGGAGGACAAGACAGGATTCTCCCTGAAGGGACTGATGATTAAGTATGGAAGCCAAGACTAGCAAGGTGACAATTAAGGAACATGTAAGCTCTAAACTTATGACAAGATGTGGAGATAGAGAAGCCACTCAAGAGACTGGTTTTTCTAATCCCCATTCTCCATCTCCATTACCTCCAGTGCCAGCAGGAAATTTAGGCTTCATCATCTCTGGCCTGGAATATTTCAACCAGTTACTCTGGTCTTGCTACTCCCATTTTCCTTGAATGTGTCTCCCTAGAGTTGCCAGTGAGATTTTTCTAAAATGCTAATATGATTATATTACAGCACACTTAGAATCTGCTTAAATTTTATCACGGTGTTATTTGTAATTATGGAACACTAGAAACAATTGGGGAATGGTTAAATAAATGCAGGTAAAGATAAGGAAATACTTCATAGCCATGAAAACTCATGTTTTAAAGACTAATTAGAGGTATGAAAAATTATTTGTACCATTACAAGAAAAAAATCTGGATTCAAAACTATATGGCACAATACAGATTTAGTAACTAGATATGTATATATAATTAATGGAATCAAAAGATTGGAATTATTGGTATCTGGGGAAAATAACAGTGGCTCTTTCTAGTTTGTAAGGTAGAGAAGATATTGATTTCTTCTAGACAATAAGTTTTATGAGGTTTAGAAATAGTCTATCTGGCTTGGCATTAATTTCTGATGCCTAATGGAGTACCTAGCATACACAGGTACTCAAAATGTTTGTTGAGTGGAATTGAGTATAGTTTTCTCTTTCTCTTTTTCTCTTGGAGTATAGTTGCTTTACACTGCTGTGTCAGTTTCTGCTGTACAGCAAAGTAAATCAGCCACATGTGTACATTTATCCTCTCAGGGGTTTTATAATTTCTAAATTTTGTCCAAAAACATGGGCTTAGATTGCATTTCCCCAGAAGATGCTGAGACAAGGATTTGAGGGCAAGTAATTTGTCTGGGAGGGGACTTCAGCTTGGGGGGTGGGGGAGATAGGACAGAAAGGGAGGGGGGTGGTCAATGGAATGGGTTACCGAGCAGGGTACCACCGTGGGCAATGGTGGTTCGATCCTGTTGGGCAGCTCTGGAGATCATGGAGGACACCCTTTTAAAGTTATGCATCATGAGGGACCAAGAAGCTGCGGTACTGATCCTCTAGTTGGCATCTGCCATGGTGAGGGAGCAGCAGGGACACCGAGCCCCCAGGTGCCTGCAGCAGGACAGTCTCATCACTCACCAGAATGGCATGTGCTGAGGGCATGGGGTAGGACACTGATAGGTCTATTACATGATGATTTAGAGATAATGAGAGAAATGTTTTAAAAAGATTAAGTCATAATTAATTATGGTCTTGGGTAAGTCACTGAACTCTCTGAGCCTCGGTTAACTCATATTCAAAGTAGGAACAGTAACACCTGCCTGATCTTACTCTTAAGGCTCAATGCGAGTGGGTTGTGTGTGTCCATAGGATGAACCAAATGTGTCCTTCTCGAATTCATAGGTTGAAGCCTTAACTCCCAATGTGATTGTATTTGAAGGGAGAACCTGAAAGGATGTAATGAAGGCCATGTGTGTGTGTGTGTAGTCACTTCAGTCATGTCCAATTCTCCACAACCCTATGGACTGTAGCCCATCAGGCTCCTCTGTCCATGGAATTCTCCAGACAAAGGTACTGGAGTCGGTTGCCATGCTCTGCTCCAGGGGATCTTCCCAACCCTGGGATCGAAATCGAACCTGCATCACTTTACGTCTCCTGCATTGGCAGGCGGTTCTTCACCTCTAGTGCCACTTGGGAAGCCTCGCGATGAAGGCTGAATGAGATCATAAGGGCTAATATAATAGGGTTGGTGTCCTGCAAGAAGAGGAAGAGACAGCAGAGTTCTCTCCCCACCATGTGACAACACAGCAAGACGACAACTCTCTGTAAGGCAGGAAGAGCAGCTTCCCCCAGGAACTGGGTCTTTAGGCACCTTGATCATGGGCTTTCAGCCTCCACCAAGCTGTGAGAAATAAATGTCTGTTGTTTAAGCCACCCGGTCTCCATGGTGTTTTGTCACAGCAGCCTGAGCTGACTAGTACCGGGTGTGTATTTTAAAGCAAGAAAATGATGTAAATGTAGCTCATGTTTTCTGGGTCTGGTTTGGCAGAGGTGAAAATAAGATCTCTGTTAGAGTCAGTTCTCACTTTGGATGGCCTGCAGCAATCTGGGCTCAGTTCCTCTTAGAGAATTCTAAGAGTGTCCAGCGGGTGGATTCTGGGCACTCTGTAGTGAGTCCTTTCAGGGACGCTGTGGAGCTGGGTTTCTTTCCCTTCCGTGTTGCTCCTGGTGGCGATGTGCTGTGACTCTGTCCACCCCAAGGGGAAGCAGCCATGCAAGAGCCCGTGCCACCTGGGTCAGGACAGCCAACGTGTGGTGCTGAAGTTGGTGCTGAGGGTGTGGCCCTCCCTTCACCTGTGGGAGTTACTGCCAGGATGAGCTCTTGATGTCCCCAGAAATGGCTAGAGAGAAGCTCTTCCAGTGTTTTCCTATGCTTCAGTAGCATCTCTCTCCCCTAAGGTCACAAGGGGACCTTAGGGTCCTTGAGCATCACTGAGTGACATGAGCCCTACTCAGAATCCCTCCCTCAAACCTGGGCTCTTGGTATTTGAATTTTGCATGTAAGTCTGACTCTTATTGGAGTGAGCTTTTCCACAGGAAGTTCCTGCATTCTTTATGTAAACGGATGCACAAGAGCTTCAGATTGACCCAGATATGACTTAGTTTTAGGCTAACTCTAACTTGGGCTGAGACTGGGCATCTCCTGTTGCCTGCCTCCTGGTTAAGCCTGTGTGCTCTGCAGTTATCTCTATGTGGCTTTGGCAAAGTTACTTAACCTTTCTAAGCCTTCAACTTTCTTATCTGTAAAATGAGGGTGATAATAACACTTTTCTCATTGGCTTGTGAGGATTAAAGCAATATGGCATGCAAAGTGCTTACTGTGTGTGTCAGGTGCTAGGGACTGAATTGTGTTCCCCCAAATTCTTAGATTGCAATCCAAACCCTCAATGTGATGGTATTTGGAGATGAGCATTTGGGAGACAGTTAGGTTTAGGTGAAGTCATAAAGAAGAGGGGGCTTCATGATGGGATTAATGTTCCTATAAGAAAAGATCCTGGAGAGTTTGTTTGCTCTCTGTGTCTCCATGTACATATACTGAGAAGGTGACCATCTGCAAACCAGGAAGAAGCTCTTCCAAAAAACCAAATTGGCCAACACCTTGATCTTGGACTTCCCAATTTCCAGAGCTATGAGAAATAAATTCCTGCTCTTTAAGTCTCCCAACCTATGGTATTTTGTTATGACAAGTCTGAGCTAAGACAATAGCTAGTAAGCTTTCAATATATTTTAACTGCTGTGAAATAACAATAGCAATTGTTTTTGTTTACTATTTTTATTAGGGAAAGAACACCAGCTCCCTGACAAGAGACCTTCATGATCAGAATTACTGCTGAGCTGGTATTGCTAAGATTAATATTTTTGAATGAAAATCAAGCTGGAAAGAATCCTAGATACCACCTAGGTGCAGATATAAGACCTGGCTCTAAGCCTTCCCTGGTGGCTCAAACAGTAAAGAATTTGCCTGCAATGTAGGAGACCCAGGTTCAATCCCTGGGTTGGGAAGAGTCCCCTGGAGAAAGAAATGCAACCCACTCCAGTATTCTTGCCTAGGGAATTCCGTGGCCAGAGAAGCCTGGCGGGCTACATACTGTCCAAGGGGTCACAAAGAGTCGGACATGACTGAACAACTGATACTTTCATTTTTCCAAACCTACCTGGCAGTTTTATAAACCCTTGATGATGTAAATTCTTATTCTTGCCTTTCCGAACTGCCCCCTTCCCAAATCCAAACATTCTGCTTGGCCCGGCTCTCTGTTCCTGTCTGTGAACAGCGATCAAGATAGTCCCGGGTCCCAGGGATGAGATGAGCTGATGTTCCTAGGAATATCCCAAACTCTCACAACCTCTTCAGCTCCCCTGAAGGCTTCAGGATGTTTCCTGGGTCCAACCAGACTGGGTCTTAAAGCTTCTGTCCCCTGGAAGAGCAGACAGTGCAGTTCTTGTGTTCACACACGGGTTTGCTGCTTCCCCCTAGCCTCCATCAATGCCCCAATTACCAGCAAATTGCAAACACTCGAGGCAACTCTCTCTGCATATTAATTCAGCAAGAGCATGTGTGTTTGGGAGCCTGGGCCCCTGAGTGCCCGTTATGTTATTTGCTTTGCAGAACCAGGTAATTTCCTTGCTGGACCTTGGTGGGAAGTTGAAAAGCAGTGTCAGCTTCTCCTGCTCTTAATTAGGGCTAGGCTTTCTCGGGTAAATCACTGATCATTATCAATAAGCTTGTAATTTTATGTCCCAGAATTAGAGGCTGATGATGAAAGAGGAAAACTGAGGTGTTGCTGTGTAGGCCCAGCCTCTGTAGATCTGGGCATTCTTTTAATCTCTATAATTTATTCCACTGTGACCTTTTCCTACAGGTTTGCTGAGACTTCCCAGAGTTGCAACATCTTCTTCTCTTCGGGAAGGGGAGGGCAGTTTCCCCTTGACCTTCGGCTGGCAGCGGCCAGCCCTCCTGGCTGGTGGAAAGTAAATTGGTGGCATGTCTGATCTTTGTACAAAGAGGAGGCACAAAGGGTGGCCCAGGAACTCTTCTCTGCCTCGTGTCCCCTTGGTCCTGAGTGAGCCTAGGACTGCCTCAGTCCACTGCTGGGATGGGTTGTATGCAGTGCAGCAGAGCTCATGGGGCTCCATCAGCATGACACTAGGATGGCAGAGGCTTCATTCTCTCTGGACTCTGATGCTCTGCTGGGACCCTCTATGGGGCAAAGCTGGCATTTTACCTGCGTCCATTCTCCTATCTTCCACCATGACATCTCACTTCACCTTTTCTCCTCTCAGTCCAGTGGCTAGGGTGACGTCCCTCCTCTTTCTGTCCTGAAGCCTCACAATCTCTCACCTGGGGCTCATTCCTTACCCCACCTGTGGGCTCAGCTTCTCTGAAGATCCGGGATCCATCCTGGGCCCAGCCGGAAGGGATCTTAAATCTTTCATCCCCAGTTCTGGGATGTCGTTCCAGTTCTGACCTTGTGGACCACTTCCCATCAGGGTCTTCTGCTGTGATGGTGTGGCCCCATCTGAAATCTGACTCCATTTCCTCTATGACTCCAGGCCTCTTATGTTTCATCTGATCCCAAATTTCATGTGTATTTTAGCTCCTCTGGGAGTTTGGGGCTCCTTGTTCCCTGGACCTAGTCTATTCATATTTTGATCTTCCAGCCAATCTTCTGCAGAATTAAGGCACAGTTATGAGACAGAGTGGGCACTTGCTGCTGGTGCTGCTGCTAAGTTGCTTCAGTCGTGTCTGACTCTGTGCAACCCCATAGATGGCAGCCCACCAGGCTCTCCCGTCCCTGGGGTTCTCAAGGCAAGAACACTGGAGTGGGTTGCCATTTCCTTCTCCAATGCATGAAAGTGAAAAATGAAAGGAAAGTCGCTCAGTCATGTCCAACCCTTAGCAACCCAATTGACTGCAGCCTACCAGGCTCCTCTATCCATGGGGTTTTCCAGGCAAGAATATTGGAGTGGGTTGCCATTGCCTTCTCCAGAGTGGGCACTTGGTGAATGGTAACTGGATGGATGAGTGGGAAATGGCATGGTGGAAGAATGGCTGGATGGCTGTGTGGGTGTACAATGTGATGATGGATGGTGGATGAATGGTAAATACATTGGTGGATGGATGCCTAGATGGGGTTCATTTTGGTAACAATGGGCTTGACTTGAGCTCTGGATCCCTTGACTGTCATACTCCAATGCCTGGTCCTGGCACCTCTGGTCCCAGCCTGCCTGTCCGCCTGTCTATACTTTTGCCTGATGCCCCTATCCAGCTGCCTGGAGTGTGCTGGCAGGTCTGGCTGGTTTCTGGTCCCTGACATCCTCAGATTTGGCCTGCCATGTGCCAGGAACCTCCAGGGGTGCCACTCATGATCAAAGCCAGAGAAATGCACGGATGAGGGCCAGCCTCAGGGAGGGTGGGGGGAGGTGTGGAGCAATGTCTTAAAACCCTGGAAAGGTCAGCCCAGGGCCCACTCTCCATTCTCCATTCTTCTCTCCAGAGGGGCAGACTCCTTGCCTCTGACAACTAGCTCTGCTTTTTCCTTTATGAAAAAATAATCAAAGCCCAAATGCGGCTGGCAGAGTTTCTGAAAGTCAATAGAAAAGAAGCAAAGGAAAGGAGCCAGCTGAGATGGAGAAACGTTCAATGCCTCTGACTAAGGCGGGCCTAATTAAAACAAATCTTTAAAGCACAGAACTTGGAAGTTGGCCCCAGAGGGAACGGAAATCTCCGAGACGGACACTCCTCCTGGGGTGAATGGGTAATGGTGCTAGGATACACACCCGGGCTCCAAGTCCCTCGGTTTCTCCCAGAGCAGCCTGGCTATAGAGCAATGGGCCCAGGTCTTAGGGTCCTGATCCTCCCGCTCGCCCGCCAGCCCACCCCC
The DNA here is from genome assembly GCA_006408695.1 of Aepyceros melampus. NCBI lineage: Eukaryota > Metazoa > Chordata > Mammalia > Artiodactyla > Bovidae > Aepyceros > Aepyceros melampus. Next base: position 540,895 of record SJXQ01005523.1, on the reverse strand, counting down.
CCACCAGAATCCCAGAGCCAGGGATTTGGGGAGACACAGTAGACAGTCTGTCAAGTCCTCCCTGAAGCAGGAAGCTCAGGCAGGGGGCGGGGTTTGCCTTTCCAAGGCTTCTGAAGGGCTTTCGAGGTCCAAGCCCACATTCCTGTGGAACATTTGGTGCTTGTCCTTCAGTTGTGTTTGTTACTCACCCACCTCTCTAGCTCTCCCTTAAAATACTCCCATCTGGCATCAGCGTCCTAATGGGTTTTGCTGCCTCTCCTGCATGCCTCCTGGCCCTTCCTGTTTGCAACCCCAGGAAATGTCCAAAAGTACCTGAAATGATGCCACTCTTCTGGCTGAATGTTCTGAGACTGGCTTGAGGTCCTTAAGAGCCCCTCAACCCCCTCCAAGGCAAAAGGTAGCAGTATTGAAAGCCCTTGGCAATCTGGTCTCGCCCTAACTCCCACCTGTAGGCTAAACCTCAGCTATGGTTTCTCCGCTTTTATTTTTATTTGATTTTATTTCCATAAACATCACATAACTTAAGAGTAACCACCAACCATTTAAGCATGTGCAATTCAGTGACATTCATAGGGTTGTGCAACCATCAGCAATATACAGTTCCAAGTTACCTTTATCACCGCAAAGGGGAACCCCATGCCTACTAGTAATCACTCCCCCTCCCTTCCTCCCCAGCCTCTGAAACCACTGGTCTACTTTCTGCCTCTATGGATTTGTCTGTTTTGGACATTTCATACAAATGTACTCACTCGATGTATGACTGTCTCTAACTTCTTCACAAAGAGAGAGGTTTTTGAGATTCATCCATGTCAGCACTTCATTCTTTTCTGTGGTTGAGTAACATTGCATTGTATGCATGCATCACATTTTGTTTATCTGTGTTTCCCTTGATAGACATTTGCATTGTTTCCTCCTTTTGGCTCTCAAGAGTACAGTTATTAATACTATGTCCATCTGGGACTTCCTTGTTGGCTCAGATGATAAAGAATCTCTCTGCAATGCAGGAAATCAGATTTGATCCCTAGGTCAGGAAGATCCCCTGGAGAAGGGAATGGAAACCTACTCCAGTATTCTTGCCTGGAGAATCCCATGGACAGAGGAGCCTGGCGGGCTACAATCCATGGGGTCCTAGAGTCGGACATGACTGAAGTGACTTAGCACATATGAACACTCTGGGCTTCACGTTGCCAGGTGTTTGTATTATAGTTTTCTGTCTGTTTGCTCTCCCTTACTGGCCAGACTGGATGTTCTTTGCATACAGGATCCTATCTGGGTCAAATTCACTTCCTTAGTGCCCAGGTAGGTGCTTATGAGAATGTTTTCTGGAGAATAAGTGAATGGGGCTCCATATGTGGGACCTGGAGTGGAGATTTCTAGTGTCTCCATTGCAGAGATTCTCGGGGCTCTTGGGGGCCCAAAGTGTCCCAGAATGGCCTCACTTGGCTCCTGGCAGCTCTAACATCTGTTTGCCTTCCTCCTATAGCAGTGGTCAGCAGCCAGCTCTGCGCCAAGCTGGCATGGTCATGCTTCATTAGGATTGTTCTTGTTGCTACGAGCTGAGGTTTCCACTGTTGCTAGGTTGTCTTTTGTTTCATGTGTATCTCAAGATTTTTTTTTTCTGCTGACAAATAATCAGCACCCAATTAATTCTGAATTTCTTAATGTTTGTTCCAGCTGTTGAGCTCCTTGCACGAGCAAAGAATAATTGTTCAATGTTTTCCCTGCAATGAACTGGGAAAGTTGGCAGGGTCGCACTTGGTCTTGAGGAGAAGAGTGAGTGAGGGAGACAGAGAGAAGACACAGAAACACACAGAGAGATTTGATGGAGACAAAGAGAGAGGGGGGATAGAGACAGAGACACAGAGGGTGGAAGAGAGAGATATAGAGGAAGAGAGAGGCAGAGATACAAACACAGAGAAAAAAGATTTGGAAAAAAAAGGACAGATACATTAGAGCCATGGTCACAGATGGACAAAGGGACAGATGGACAAAGAGAAACACACTTGCAAAGAGAGAGAGAGAGAATGAGAGAGAGACAGCTGGCTAATAGGAGAAATGCTGAGGGTTTGGTCCTCTTCCTCCAAAACAGAGATAGTGCTCCATGAAGTGAAACAGCAAGAATCTGGCCCTCTTTTTTTGACAGCGCAACAGACTTCTATGAGAAGAGAGGCTGGGTCAACAGCTGTCCTCCTCAGACAGAGAGACAGCACTGTATGCAAAGAAATGCCGACTGTCTGGCCCTTCACCTCAGAGAGAGAAACAGCACTCTAGTAGAGAAATGCTGCAGTCTTGGACCTCCTTTTCTGTCAGAGTCAGCACCCTGTGAGGGGACGTTGAGGATGGCCAGCTGACTTTTTCAGAGGGACAGAGCTTTGTGAGGAGAAATGCTGGATGTCAGGTCTTCGGCTGCTGGGATCCAGCCCCGGTGGATCCAGGGTAATTTGAAGGGGAGATGGAATCGGTGTCCTAGGAAAAAGCTATTTAATTAGAAGTATAAAGAGAAATTAGAAAAGAATAGTGGGGTAGGAAAATTAGTGGAGAAAAAGAGGCTGAATAACTTGGTTTATGTGGAATACCAATAAAACTCCAAGACAAGGAGTTTGCACCATCTATGTGGGCCACCAGCGCCCGCTTGAATAGCGGAGGGTGCCCAGCCTTGGGCTCCCTCTCACATGGGTCTTAGAAGCCAGGGCAAGTAAGTAGACATGGTGAGCATCCAAGCTCCAGATGGGAATTCAGCCAGAAAGGGAAAGAAAGAATGACACGGGGGAATCAGTCTTTCCAGAAACTGATCCATTTTCTTTATTTTTCAGGTTCCTTATATACTTTTTGTTATACATAGGGATGTATACAGAGTCACGTGGGGTCAGCAGACCTGACCCTTGTCAAAATCAGGTGCTTCATATAAATGTATACAAAGGTCTTAGGGGTTTTACATCATCTTCTGGCCATGAGGCCTGCTGACATTTTATGGCCCTTTCTGATAACGGTCAGTCAACCAGAAAACTTATTTTTTCCAGGGGTGATTTTTTTCTTAAACCAGGCGCCACCCTCTGAAGGTACCAGATAAAGTTGCATTCTTATAGGGTGAAGATGCAGTGGGTTACAGTCGAGAAAGGAATTTAGCCTAAGGTTTAACATGATTAATCTTAAAGGTTAATACTTATTTCTGCTATATGCTAGTTGTATTCATTAATGTGTATAAGGGCAGGGGATATGGAGACTTAGCAGCAAATATTGGCCCAACAAATGAAAAACCCTTCACCAGTACAATTTCTAACCAACCCACTATACTATACTAATAATTTCTAACTTCTCAAAAGAATCTGTATTTAGAAAGTTTAAAGCATCTCGTGCCTCTCACAGTTGGGAGACTGTAAACAATCACATGTGGCCGGATGAACCTGCCCAGGCAGGCTAGAGAACCTTCAGAGGAGTTCGTAAGTTGAAACACTCTTGTCACGCCCAGGAATTTTTATTAACTGGAGCTGCAAGTTAATTCCTTCTCCAAGAGAGGTGGTGGGGGACAGCCCCCAATAAAGTCAGAGGTGTAGGTGAGAGCATAAAACAGTAAAGTAGGCAGACTCTGGTTTTGGGGGTAGATGCTCGGGAACAGGGGTTCTCCTGAGGCTCGATCCCGCCTTTGCGTAATGCCGAGCCTCCTTCCTCATGACCTTTGCCACGGGCGGAGTTCCTCACGCTGGCTCCCGGCACTCGGCCTCAGAGAGAAGACCAGCAGTCTATGGGCAATAATCATGGAGGGAAAGCAGACCTCCACGGCTTTCCAAGTGTGCGTGTGCGCTAAGTCACTTCAGTCATGGCCAACTGCAGACAGAGACGTGCTCTGTCTGTGAAGACACATGTGGAATGGCCAGCCTTTTTCAGACAGAGAATGCCCTCTGAGAAGAAATGCAGTTGTTGTTTTGTTGCTTAGTCTTGCTTGGTTTGTTGCTTAGTCTCTCTCAGTGCTGTCTTACTCTTTGCGACCTCATGGACTGTAGCCCTCTGTCCATGGGATTTTCCAGGAAAGAATACTGGAGTGGGTTGCCATTTCCTCCTCCAGGGGGTCTTATGGACCCATAGAGGGAACCTATGTCTCCTGCATTGCAGGCAGATAATTTACCTGCTGAGCCAATCCTAACATTCTCCCCTTGCACCCCGCTCCCAGCCCCACTGCAACATGGAGACAGAGAAAGAGCTGGGTTAAGAGAAATAAGGCAGGGTGGTGCATTGGCCCTTCTTTTCTGGGCAAAGAGGCAGTGCTCTACGAGGAGAAATGCTAGATGGCCAGATCTCTATTTTAAACTGGCAGATAGCTCCCTCTAAATGCCAGAGTGTTGGCCCTCCTTCTTCCACAGAGAGACAGCCCTCTGGGAGGAGGAGAAATGCCTAATAGCCAGCCCTTCATGTCAAACAGAGAAACAGAGCTCCAGGAGGAGAAAGGCAGGAGAGTTGGACTGTCCCTTCAGTCAGAGAAAGTGCTTTGGGAGGAGACATGGTGGAGAGCCAGCCCTCTTCTTTAGACAGGGACAGTGAGCTCTCCATGAGGAGGAGTTCAGGATGGCCAGCTCCCTTTTTCAAACTGAGAGACAGAGCTCTGTGACAAGAAGTGCCTGTTGCTCAGTTCTCCACCTCAGATAGACCACACTCTGAGGAGAAACACCAGATTGTCAGTGCTCTACTTCAGAAAGGGAGACAGCACCTTATGAGGGCAAGTCCCTAATGGTCAGCCTTCTTTTCAGAGAGAAAGCACTCTGAGAAGAAAGACACGTGTCCAGTTCTCTTTTTCTTTTTCTATGAGGTGAAATGCCAGAGGCTTGGCCTCCTCTTTCAACAGAGAAATAGCACTGACAGAGGAAAATGCTGGATGGTTGGGTACCCTTTATCAAAGAAAAAGACAGCTTTCCATGAGGAGAAATGCCCAATGGCCAGCCCAGCACCCTCCACAGAAACACAGTTCTTTATGAGGAGAGATTCCAGATGGGTGGACCTCACCGCAGAAAGACAGCCCTCTATTTGCAGAAATGCCCCAATGCCAGTTTTCCACCTCAGACAGAGAGTCAGCATTCTTTAAGGAGAAATGTCTGTCTGTTGACTGACCCTCTACTTCAGGCAGACAGACAGCCCTCTGAAAAGAAATTCTGAGTGGTCTCTCCACCTCAGAGAGACACAGGAGTCTATGAGGAGAAAGGTCTAATGGTCAGTACTCCAACTGAGAGAAAGGAAAGGAGAGAGAGAAGGAGAGAGAGAGAAAAAAGGAGAGAGAAAGAGACAGACAGAGTGCTCCTGAGGAGACTATGCCAGATGCCTAGGTTTCCTTCGCCTACACGGTGTCAGAGCTCTATGAGGAGAAATGCCCTGGGATTGATCCTCCTTGTTTTTGACGCAGGAATGGAGCACAATGAGGAGAAATGTCAAATGCTGGCCTTTGATTTCAGAAAGAGACACGGTATTCTGTGAGGATGTACGCCTGAGTGTCACACTCCTCTTAAGACAGAGACATCTGTCTGTGAAGAGAAATGCTGAATGGCCAGCTCCCTCTTTCAGACAAGGACCCAACCCTCTCTGAGGAAAAATGCCAGAGACTTGGACCTCCTCCTCCAACACAGAAGCATCACTCTATGAAGAGAAATCACAGGAATTTGGCCCTCCTTTTTTGACAGAAAGACAGAGCTCTGTGAGGAGAGATGCTGGGTCACTAGTCCTCCTCAGACAGAGAGACAGCACTGTATGCAGAGAAGTGTTGATTGTTAAGAGAGAGAAACAGAGATCTAGGAGGAGAAACGCCATAGCCTCGGACCTCCTTTTCGGTCAGAGTCAGCACCCTGTGAGGAGACATTTGGGATGGCCAGCTGACTTTCTCAAAGAGAGGAACAGAGCTGTCGAGGGAAATGCTGGATATCAAGCCCTTGGGCTAAGACAGAGGACCAGCACTCTGTGGGGGAAAACTGTGCAGGGAAAGCACTTTTTTTTCTTTTAAAGAGACAGTATTCAATCAATGAAGACAAATGCTGAATGGCTAGACTTTTTCAGGCCAGAGAGGACGCCCTCTGAGGAGAAATGCAGGACGTCTATTTCTCTTTTCCAGACGGGGAGATAGCTCTTTCTAAGGACAAATGCTGAGGGGTGGACCCTTTCCAGGGTGTGTTCCCTTCCACCTTCTTTTTCTCCCCCTTCAACACAGACACGGCTCTGAGAAGATGGTGTGGTAGGTCGGCCCTCTTTTTTGGGCAAAGAGACAGAGTTCTATCAGGAAAAATGCCAGATGGCCCACTCTCTTTTTTTAAACTGGCAGATAGCTCCTTCTAAGGCAAAATGCTAGAAGGTTTATGTTGTATGTCTTTTAACACAATTAAAAAAAAAATACCGGTAGAAATCCTATTAAAAAGGGTGGCAGGGGAAAGTGGAAGGATGGATGGATGTAGGCCTGGCTGGTGAGCTGTTGGTAGAGAAGAAGAGAGAAAAGTTTTGTGGATGCCAAGAGGGCAACTCTCTACAGAGCAATTAAGGATGGCAAGTCAAGTCAGAAACTGAGATCACAGCTCTAATAGTGAACCCTGAGGTGCAACCTGAAAAAATGTTTAGATGAAAATGACTTTTCTCAGAAGAAAAAGCAAGAACCATAGATATTTTCTTCCCCAACTGTGAGTCTATGGCATGAAACTGTGAACAGTATATAAACACTTTTTTAAGGGAAAAATAGATATCTAAGTATCTTTTTTAGTGAATCAAGCAATTAAGTCAACTACTACTTTATCCTTTGTAGGAATTCTTGCCCAAGGGTGGGCCCCCCTCTGAGATGCCCCCCTCTGAGATGTTCTTTAATCTGGGGTCTTATTCCCATTGCCTGGCTTGGGTTCTCATGGGGAGGCAGGTGGTCAATATTTAGGATTTATTTGCTCTCACAGTGTGGCTTATAGCTGTGGGTTTCCTCCAGTGACAGCCAAATTTTTCTGTTTGTCATCCAGAGGTTTTATTTAAAGATTAAAAAAGAAAGAACTTTGATAATGAAGGTTGAAGCACCATGTCCATCACCACCTACCCCCCTGCCCCTACAAAGGGTTTGGGAGAGGTGAATAGAGAGAGGGGAAGAGAACCAGAATCTGCTAAACACCTACTATGAAACTCTGGCAGGTGCTTTCCCGAGCTTTGTCATTTAATCCCCACAGCAATCTTGTGAGTTAGGAAATATTAGTCTCATCAAACTGTAGACACCAAAGGCCAAAGTCTAAACTGTTCATTAGTTGGGGAGTGAGGATTTGGGATTAGTTTGGAGCACTTCACACTCAGTGTCCTGCTCACTGCATCCAACTCATGTTGCTTATGCTTTGAAATTTAACCTTCATGCCACAGGCAGCCGCTGAGGATTCTGAGCAGGGTGACATGGTCAGAAATGAATTTTAAGAAGAAGTTTCTGGCAGTGGGTTGGCTGATGGGTGGGAAGAGGAATGTCTGAAGGTAGAGAGACCAGTTCTGAGATTGTTGCTATTGACTTGGTGAAAAATGATGCCTGCACTAGGGTAGAGGCAGCAGGAAGGGGAGGGGGAGAATGTATGAACCATATTCAGATACTATGTAATTTAGTTCTAAAAGAATGACTCAGGAATTTCCTGGTTATCTAGTGGTTAGGACTCCACACTTTCACCATCAAGGGTCTGGGTTCAATCTCTGGTCAGGGAATTAAGATCCCATAAGCCAAGTGGCATGACCAAGAAAAAAAAGAAAAGCTTCTTGGTGGTAGACAGTATCATAGCTATTTTATAAATAAAGAAACTGAAATGACTTGGCCTAAGTTTACCATCAGAACTTGGGTTCAGATGACTCCAAAATTCCTGCAATTTCCTCTAAACCATACTGCAATATCTCTTGCATGGGTGATATTGGATGGGATTGGATCTGAACTCAGGAGAAAAAGAAGATGGAGGAGTTCACAAGTTTCGATCTTGGTAGTGGATTTTTAGGCTGGGAGAAGGCAGTCGGAGGGAGCTGATTTGGACTCAGCAGGGCATCACAGTGTGGTGACCCTGAGCTGGGATCTGGGTGTTGGGGATCCTGGAGTCTGGAGATCACGGTGGGGAGGCTGGTTTGAGGGTCTTCGGGATAGGTGTGCTCTCTGGAACAGTGGGAGTGAAAGGGAGGGAGGAGAGACAAGCAAAAAAAGAGGAAAGGGCGCAGAGCCGGTGAAGAGGGATGCTGTGAGGACTCAGGGAGGCCAGTTTGCCTGGGGGATGATCAAAGGGATGAGGAGGAAGGCTGCAAAGGAGGCTGCGGGTAGAGGCAAGACACGGAGAACGGCAACAGGGGTGTTGGGCCAGGAAAGGGGAGAAGAAGGGGATCACAGTCAGATACTGCCGAGAAGGGTGGAGGAGGCGGCAAAAAGGACACCTCTCTATTGACCCTCATTGGCTGGGGATCAGTGGCCCTGGAGAGCCGGGGAGGAAGGTGCCTGGGTGGTGGCTCCCCTGGAGCATCCCCTGGGGGTCTCCCATGAGGCCTCGAACCGGGACTGTACAGACGACGTCTTTCTGTGCAAGTTATTTTTGCTGTTAACCCACGTGGTCGTGCCTGGTAATTATAGGGTAAAAGGAATTAAGAAAGACATAATTTCTCCCCATCAAAGCCTGACTGTTTTACATCTCCACCTCGCACTGGCAGCCAGGCTTTCTGCCTTCACAGGTGCCACTTTGATTTTAGTCACGTAGGAAGGGAATTTGAAACACTTTCAAAGTGATTAAAGAGAGGAAGCTATTGCAAATTTGGGCTAAATGCAATAATCACATTAACTGTTTGCAGCCGTGGGGCTTTCAGGAGGGGAGTTCTGGCATTGGTTGAGGTAGGAGTCGGGTGGGGCTAGGGCTGGGGCAGGTCAGAGCAGTGGTGGCAGAGGCACTGAAGATGCAGGAGGGAGAGGCCCTGCTAATCAGAACATTAATTCTTCTTCTTATTGCACTACTGTTCACCGAGCATTTACACCTCACCCCATGTTCTCCCCTTTAATCTTCACTAAGGCCCCATGAGCTGGGTGCTATGACCTTTACACTAAGGAAACCGAGGTCCAGAGAAGTTTAGTCTCTCGTTCTAGATACACTGCTGAAAAGTGGCCAAGTTTGGATATGGAGTCAGTATTGTCTGGTTATTGAAACCACTCAGACTTCTGCCTCACTGTGTGGGGTCTGTCCTCTGTGGCATCCCAAGGTGTCCCTTTCACAAGTTTAGCAAAATAGACCTGAACTAAGTGGGTGGGGCCCCGGCTGATTATTTCTCTGATGCTCCTGGGCTTGAGGGAATTTGTGTGGCTCACTCGCTCCATGAGGAGGCAGCTCTGAGGGCTCAGGAAGGGTATTACAGAAGCTGAAAACACCATCCAGGAAAGGATGGAGCGAGTTCACAGAATGAAGAGTCACGTGACCAGGCCCATGGGGAGAGTCTAGGAGAGCTGATGTAACGAAGGAGCATCTTCCTCTCCCATGGGATCCTGCTGTGGCCATGGAGATGGCATCCTTGAGTTTCCACTATGGGTCCCAGGAGCCCTTCCACTTTCTCCCTCACACTGATATCAAATCCCCACACCTCTCTTCTTCACTGAATATCCAAGCAACCATATTTTCTAGAATGAGCAGGACTCTTGGACCCCTTCATAAAGCACCTTTATTTTTTCCCCTGGAAACCCTCTCTGTGGGCCAAACTGGCCCCTGCTCCTGAAGAGATCACCAGGAAACCCGTATTTTTCTTCTTAAACTTGGATCATAAAATATCCTCTGGTTACCTTAGCCTTCATGACAGTTTCAGCGTGGTCATTCAAATGTCCAGTCTGGAGTAATACCCATAGTTCCAAACTGCATTTTAAGCTTGCAATCAGAAAAGGGAGTTGCCAGAGATTTTGCTCTTTTCATCTCTCTGTATTGGTTTCCTACTGCTGTGTCACAAGTGACCACAAATTTAGTGACTTGAAACAACATAGAGGTCCTATCGAAAATTCTGAATTTGTGATCTTATGGTTCAAAAGTCTGAAATGGGTCAGCAGGAAGGCATTCCTGGTGGAGGCTCTAGGGGAGAATCTGTTACCTTGCCTTTTTTCACTTTCTAGTTGCTACCCATCCTTGGCTTGTGGCTCCTTCACCCTTCCAATCTCTGCCTCTGTGACAGCTCCTTGTCTCCAGGGCATGCTTTCTCAACAGCAAATCCCCTAATTTTATCATCTGCAAAGAGAATAGGCTGAGATTTTCCCCCCAATCATTCTCCGAACAATTCTTTTCCTCAATTTCTCTCTTCTCTTCCATTTCACTAGAAGCAGCCAAAAGAAACTAGGCTGCTCCTTCAACGCGTTGCTGGGAAATCTTAGCTCAGATTCCAAGCTCATCGCTTGACCAGTTCTGCCTTCCATGCACTGCAGGGCACATTCAGCCAGGCTGTCTGCCACTCGACAGCGAAGATCCCCTTTCCTGTGGTTTCCAATAACATGTGCCTCATTTCCTTCCGAGCCCTCGCTAGAAGCATCCTTAACGTTCATATTTCTGCCAACAGTCTGTTCGCGATGATTTAAGTGTTCTCTGAGAAGATATAGGTTTTCTTACCATGCTCCTCACTTCCTGCTAGACCCTCACTGGCAGAGTCTTTAACACCCATATTTCTACTAACAATCTGTTCCAGACAATCTTGGCTTTTTCTATCATGCTCTTCAATTTTCTCCCACCCTATGCCCACTGTCCAGTTCCAAGGCCACTTCAGCGTTTTTGGATGTTTGTTACAGTGGTCCCTCACTTTCAGGTACCAAAATCTGTATCACTCAGAATTCAACCAGAGAAAGAGAACCAGTGGGAAAGTTGTATTAAGATGTTTATTGGGCAGGATTGGCTCATGTAATTACGGGGCTGGTTGGGCAGAGCTGAAATCTGTAGAGCAAGCCATCAGGAAGAACAAGGTGAGCTCTCCGGCATGAGCTTTCTTATTTCTCGACGTGGAATTTCCTTTCCTTTAGGGAAGCCTCATGGAGAGGAAATGGCAACCCACTTCAGTGTTCTTGCCTGGAGAATCCCAGGGACGGGGGAGCCTGGTGGGCTGCCGTCTATGGGGTCACACAGAGTCGGACACGACTGAAGTGTCTTAGCAGCAGCAGCAGCAGGGAAGTCTCAGGATTGCTCTTAAAGCTTTCAGCTGATGGAATCACGCCTATTCAGATTTTCTAGGACAGAAGCCCTCAAAGTCAACTGATTATGGACTTTAATCCCATCTATGAAGTACCTCTCCACTTCAATCCCTGGGTCAGGAAGATTCCCTGGAGAAGGCAGTGGCAACCCACTCCAGTGTTCTTGTCTGGAGAATTCCACGGACAGAGCCTGCAGGCTTCAGTCCATGGGATTGCAAAGAACTGGATGTGACTGAGAGCACGCACACACACACACACACACACACACACACATGAAATACCTTTATAGTAACGCCTAGTCTAGTATCTGATTGAATGACTGAGGGTTGCTGCCTAGCCAAGCTGATACATAACCTTGACCATCACACTGTTCCCCTCCTCATCCTGCTAGGTAATGAGGTAACTGAGGGAGGTGGACTGGGGCAGCAGAAGAGGTCAGAGGGCAGAAATGGTCTTCACAACTGGTGGGGCATCTGGTAATTATTTCCTCTAATGTTGGCTGCTCTTTACAGCTGACCATTTCCCTCCTTGATGTTTTGAGAGCTTGTGTATCCCTAGAACATCAGCCTTCACTGGATGCTGCTGCTTAACAAATGGCACCAAAACTCAAGGGCTTAAAAATCAGCACTTATTCTCATGGTTGTGGGTCTGCAGGTTGGTTGTGTCTTTAATTGAGACTGTGCTTAGCTGGTGGGTCCTGTTCATGGATCTGGTTCCTCCTTATTCAATTTGGGGCCCAGGTTCAGGGCCACTCGGGAAAAGTTTTCCCTTGATGGGTCACTGGAGAGCAAGAGGGAAGGCCTAACTGAGCAGGCGCTTTGCAGCCCTGCTCCAGGAGCACACCTTGGGCATTGCAAGTGACTGGCCCACTCGAGTCGAGCGCTATGGCAGAGGACTGTGCTCCTATGAGAATACAAGCCAGAGAGTGATTGTGCCACTCTACTATTAAAAAGTGAGTCATCGGAACCTATCATTGTTTATCTTACTCATCCCAGCCTAGCATCTCTCTCACCAACTTGTTGAGTGGGCAGTTATGGTGTTCCCTTGGCCTTGAGTTCTTGCTGTTCTTCTTCCTCACAGACTATTAAAAATTTTTTTTAATTTATTTTTTGCTGTGCTGGGTCTTTGTTGCTGTGCATGCTTTCTCTAGTTGCGGTACGTGGGGGACTACTCTTCGTTGAGGCTTCTCATTGTGAGGGCTTCTCTTGTGGTGGAGCACCGGCTTTAAGGGATGGGCTCAATAGTTGTGGAACACGGGCTTAGTTGTCCTGCAGCATATGGGATCTTCCTGGGTCAGGACTAGAATCTGTGTCCTCTACATTGGCAGGATTCTTCACTACTGAGGGACCAGGGAAACCCACAGACCATCTTTTGAGGTCTTATTTCTCCTCATAACTCAGTTGGTAAAGAATCCACATGCAATGCAGGAGACCCCAGTTTGATTCCTGGGCTGGGAAGATCTGCTGGAGAAGGGATAGGCTACCCACTCCAATATTCTTGGGCTTCACTGATAGCTCAGACGGTAAAGGATCTGCCTGCAATGCAGGAGACCTAGGTTCAATCCCTGGATTGGGAAGATCCCCTGGAGAAGGGAAGGGTTACCCACTTTAGTATTCTGGCCTGGAGAATTCTACAGTCCATGGAGTTGCAAAGAGTCTGACACGATTGAGCAACTTTCACTTTCACTTGCCCCTCCAGGTGGCTCTCTTGAAATGTCTTTTAAGG
>SJXQ01005523.1:440303-527685 GCA_006408695.1 Aepyceros melampus | reverse complement strand
CTCAGGGCGAGGCTGCCTCAGGCCAATTCAGCCAAACTTTTGCCCTTTAGATTTCTCAGATGCGAGTCAGATGCCAATCCACTATGTTCTCCAAAGTTCTACAGGGACATGTAGCCAGTAGTCTTGAGGCCCTTTCCCTAGCACACTTCCCCACCATTCCTCTCCCAAGCTATCTCATGGGTCCCCAGGCCTGGCCCAGGTTTTGTTTGTGCAGGAAGGATCAATTGCCAAGTTCGGGGTAATTGGGCTTTTCCCTCCAGTCACAGGCATTTTTCTCTTTCTTAGTGAAGCGTGTCCCCCATGCTGCTAGCTTCCTGCCGGACACTGCATTTGTGTTTGGAGATGAGACATTTCCTGTCAGGTCCACTCTGCTCCACTGAGCTGGGCATTGTGTGAGCTGTTCATTAGGATGGCCTATTATTTCTGATTCCCTTTAGTGGCTGAGGACAGTTTATTCTGTGAAGGACCAGCATCTTGGCTCCCCCCAACCTCAAACCTAGAGGTTTTTAGCTACTTGGGCACCTTAAGATGAGGGCAAAAATGCCTGGCTGGTGGCTGGATGTACGCTTTATACCATGTGACACAGAGAATTCATTTGGGCAATGACAGGGGCGAGTGTGAACACTGATTACATCTGCAGGTACCACGCAAATGAAATGAAGTGTAACTATATGATGTTACACAAATTTAAAAGATTGTTATTTCTGCTGGGTCCAACTGACACTTCCCAGCATCGAAGAGTCACCTCTGAGGTCAAATCCAAATTGCCTGTTTTATGCTTCTGTGAATCTAAGTACAATATGAGAATGCTTTGGGCTAAAGAAGCAGGTCCTGCCAGCCAGCCATCTGTGCCTCTGTACTGTTACCCATGATTAAACGCCCTCTGAGTGGTGGCCCTGTGTGGCCCAGCTGGGTAAGTTGCGTCTTTCATGTGTGACAGGATGAGAGGCTGGCTGTTCCCTGGAGGAGTGGGGAGGGCTCAGATGGTTTCCCACCCTGCTTCTAAGGATGGGAAGTTCCAGGCTCAGCAGTCCCAGGAGTCTGCTAATGGCCTTACCTTGCCTGCATCAGCCGCTCATCCTTCAAGTCTTAGGGGGATCCAATCCTTGCTGGAGCCTTCACGCTGACGTGAATGTGTCTTCCTCTGGGCTGCCACAGCGTCTGCTCTCCCGTGTGCTGTGACATGGTCCACATGGCTTTTAGTCACCTGTGGATTTATTCTGTTCCTCCTCTAAGCTGTAGGCCACTGTTGGCCTGGCTTGGGAGCATCTTTGGGGCCCCTGACATGCAGCAGAAGCTCACTGGTTGCCAGATGAAGAGGTAGAGAAGAGAGGAGAAACAAGGGAACATTTCCCCTCCTCAGCATCCCAGGGACCCAACCTGGGCTTCTGGGTGTGACTGAAATGCAGCCACGTTGCAGGGTTTCTGTGAAGATGCCAGGTGGCTGGCTGTTTGATCATGACTTTGAGATGATGTTTGGACACTGCCCTTCTCCACTTGGGCTTCTCACCAGGGCTTCCCTGGTGGGGTAGTGCTATGTAAATGTCTATGGTAGATGGTAAAGAACCTGCCTGCAATGTTGGAGACTGGGGTTTGACCCCTGGTTGGGAAGAACCCCTGGAAAAGGGAATGGCTACCCACTCCAGTATTCTTGCCTGGAGAATCCCGTGAATGGAGGAGCCTGACGGGCTATAATCCATGGGATCACAATGAGTTGGACACGACTGAACGACTAACAATTTCCCTTTCTTTCACTTCTCTGCCTAGGAATGCTGCCGTGTCAGCCCATCCCATCCTAGCTTCACTTGCCTGGTGACAAAGCAGATGTGCCTAGCAGAATCCACTGGTCCTTGACTGCTTGTTAAGCAACATGGACCACCAGATGGAACATTCTGACAGAAAAGAACTATTGAGCCATCCAAATGATGAGCTGACTATTAAAAATGTTTCAACTCCCTCAGGAAGTTCGCTACTTTTTATCAGTGAGACCTGAGGGAAGTTATTTCTTCTGCAAGATGGGGCCAGTAATAGATCTACTTGACAGGTAGTCACGAGAGATAAACGAGTTAATATATACAAAGTGCTTAGAAGCAAGCCTGGCACATAGTGAGTGCCACATGAATGTCTGTGGTGGGTCTCTTCATCATCGTTGCTATCACCGTCATCACTGGACTAGGTCACTAGTCCCTAATGTGGGTCTCTGGACTGTAGCTGGTCTGGGAGGGATGCTTTCACCACTTAGTCAAAGTGAGAGCTAAATGCTCATGTAATTTATGTAAAGTGTTGCCAATATTTCTTTTTGTAGAACATTATCTTTTTTTTTTTTTTTCTGCAATGATGTCCTTCCTACTCTCTTAGTGCTAACATGTCATTCTTCAATGAAATACTAATTTCTGTAGGTTAAAAAAATCCTGTCTGGCAAAACAAGAGGCTGGTGCCCATGCCGAGGCTCTTAGACATCACTGAGTCCAGTTTACTTGTTCTTTGGGTGAGGAGCCCCTGAGCAGAGGGCAAGTGACATGGCCAAAGTCATGAGAGAGAATCTCAACCCACCAAGCATCTGGGGAGTAAACTGGATCCTTGTGTTTAAAGTGGTTCCCTCCAAAGGAAAAGAAGTGACTCTGAAACCCAGGTGAACTTCTCCTCAATCATTGTAAGGCAGAAAGTATAGCTAGGAGAAGTTGTAAACGTTTAGGTCAATTCCACTGACCTTGACTGAGCGCTAGGTAAGGGCACACCGCATCCTAACAGATGCCTGTCTGACCCCTGCTGTCACCTCCCTGCTCCACAAGGCCATTATCGGTTGTATACCTAGGAAAAACCAATCTTCACAGGAAGGGAAGCATGGTTATAGGCCCATTTTACAGGAGAAGAAACTGAGGCTTGGGGAAGGACCATGACTTAGTCACATAGGCAGAGGAAGAGCTGAGAGGAGCCCAGGATTGACTTCAGAGTTGGGCTTGCAATCCCCAGCTTAGGCCACCACTGCAGGCAGCAAATGTGCCCTTGGCTATACCCAAAGTC
Source organism: Aepyceros melampus (assembly GCA_006408695.1). Classification (NCBI taxonomy): domain Eukaryota; kingdom Metazoa; phylum Chordata; class Mammalia; order Artiodactyla; family Bovidae; genus Aepyceros; species Aepyceros melampus. The sequence goes on along the minus strand of SJXQ01005523.1, from coordinate 524,661 downwards.
AGTAACGAGTGGGCATCTGCATGTATGATTATTCCTTTCATGCTGCCCCCTGATAGCTCCTGGGGGAACAGAGGGTGAGTGCTTTTTGCTCACCTCTTCTCCCCAGCACCCAGCACGGTGCCTGGGGCAGAGTAACAGCTCACTGAATACTTAGTGATTAAATGAATGAGTGACTATATTGAGAGTCACCCAGGGAAGCTGCTTAAACATCAGAATCCAGCCCCTACTCCACCCCAAGATTTTAATCAAGGAAACTTGGAGGGGGTGTACACATCTACCTTTTAAGCAAGGAGCTGGGCAGTTCTGGTGTCCACGACCCACACACTGTCCTCTAAAAATTTCAGCCATAGGGAAGTAAACTTTTCTGATTATCAGATGGGGGAGTTGGTATCTTATTTGGTGGGTGATGGGGGATCATGAAGGTATTTGAGGAGGGAAGGAATGCTTTCCAGAGCTGTGCTTTATAGAAATTCCCTGATAGCTGGGCCTGTCTCCTTGCCTGACACTGATGCCCATTCCCCTGCTTTTTTTTTTTTTTTTGACAACCAGACTCATTCTGAATAAGAGAGATTCGTGACAAACATCATCAGGCAGCAGCACAGAGAGGCCTGCTCCCTCCCAGCCTTTGGCTCCCTCTCTGACAGCAGGCAGGTCATTAGGGGCTCCCTGGCCTTCCGAAATGCCTTGTTAGTGCATTTAAGCCCTTTGTACAAGGCTCTCCTCTGCTGTAATTGGGCCTTCGCTCTGCTGCACTTCCCGGCCACAGAGCTTGTTAGCTGTCAGGCAAAGCTGTGAATTTGTGGAATGGCCAGCAAGACTCATCTTCCACAGGCAGCCTCTCTACGTGAGCACCTAGGGGACTCCAGCAACGCAGGAGGGTGCCCTGCTTTGGAGGAGGAGAGAGGAGTTAGGGCTCAAGTTGGGAACAGGGTGCATGGCAGAATGGGGGTCTCTGCCCTGGGCGTTTCTACAGCTCCCAGTTCAGTTCTGTGCTTGTTTGCTGAATGTCTGTGTCTATGGCCGTTGTGTTGGGTTTGCTGCCAACCCAGTTACCACAAGGGAACATAACAGCGTCTTCTGATCCTAGACTGCCTTTCCTTGGATGTTTTGAGAAGGAGGCTCATTTGGGCTGTGTGTAAGCTTGAGGAGAGTAGTCCCTCTGAAAGGGGGCTGGGAGCAGTGCTAACTTAGAACCCAGCTCATTGGAGAAAACTTCTATGGCCCTGGGTCCATGCAGAGGGGACACTGTGGAGCCCTGTGTCTATCCAGAGCTCTTAGATCTCGAATTTTTGGAGTGGATCTCATGTGTTTTCTCTCTTGGCATTACCTAAATGCCTCTAGGCTCCACAAAGCTGCCTTGGACCAGGGACTTAGGTAAGTATGTATGCGAGGCAATGAGAGGAATCTTTGTCAAAAGAGAGCAGAAAGGAATTTGCAAGGAGAAGAAGAGAGGATAGGAAGACTGCATCCTCAAGTTTGCCAGTAGCCTTGCAAACTCGAGCTGGGGCAGATGGACAGGATCGTGGAAGCAGGGCAAAGAGTGAAAAGTATCTTCACAGCACAACTTACACTGAATCCATCAGAAGTTGCAGGAAGTACCTTCAAAGTTCTGTCTTTGAGTTAAATCTCATACTTTTTTCTCTAATAATTCATTACGTAATTTAAAATTCTTTACTTATGTATTTACTTTTGGCTGTGCTCTTGTTGTGTGTGGGCTTTCTCGAGTTGAGGGGCATGGGCTTCCCAGTGTGGTGGCTTCTCTAGTTGCAGAGCACAGACTCTAGATTTTGGGCTCAGTAGTCGCGGTTCCCGGGCCTAGTTGCCCCATGGCATGTGAATCTTCCTGAACCAAGGATCAAACTCATGTCCCCTGCATTAGCAGGCAGTTTCTTAACCACTGGGCCACCAGGGAAGTCCTTATTACATATTTTTTGAGTGACTTGTATCATCTTATCCAAGGTGCTGGGGATATAGTAGAGAAGAGCGAAGACATCTACACTCAGGGAATTTGTATTTTCCTGTGCCCGGGAGGGAGACACAGACCAAACAAAATGAATAGATATTTAAAATAATGGCAGGGAATCAGGCGATGGAGAAAAGGGAAGCAAGAGCGAGAGGAATTATTGCTATTTTAGATGCAGTGGTCAGAGGAGTCTCAAATGAGGAGGTGACATTTGAGTAGGGACCATGAAGCAAGCCATAGGAATACCTGAAAGCACACGTTGGACAAAAGAACAGCAAGGACAAAGGGCCTGAGTGGGTGCCTCCTTGGTGGCAGGAGGTTTAAGGAAGGCAGGAAGGCAGGATGGTTGGAATGGGGTGCGCAAGAAGGGGAGTGGGAAGAATTAAGTTAGAGAGATATCTCTTCCCTCCTTTTTGGCGTTCAAGCCTTTAAATCCTGAACGTTAGCATATTTCTTTTTCTCCTGGAAGCTCCTTGATTCCACATTAGCAGCTTCTGAACATAGGCTCACTTTTGATCCTGTGTGGGGCCGCATAGAGCTGGGCTGCAATACCATCTTCCACCAGCAGTTGTCACTAGTGCACCTAATGCCTTCCGTTGTCTCCTTCCCCTCACTTCTAAGCCACAAACGTTTCTCAAGTGCATGCCTGGGCCAGGCACAGCAAGACTCCTGGGCTGTGATGGCAAGTTAGATATAGTCTAGTAGAGCTGAAGTTCAAGGCTCCAGTGAAGTGACCCTTGTGATGACTGAGTTCTGACCTTAATGAAACAGAATAGGCTGGTCTCTCTGCTCTCGTCCTTCTGTTGAGAACAATGTGAGCTCTCTCTTCTTCCTCTTCCCTCAGTCTGAGCCTCAGATCACTTCCCAGTCCAGTCAAGGCCTTTCTACAACCTCAGCCACATGACAATTTGCTTTTTCAGTTGAGGTCACCCTTCAAGAAGGAGAAGCTCCCTTGTGATTTTTCTGAGACGCAGTGGAAAAGAACAGTCCTTCTTCTCTTTGTATTGTATGCTTCAACTCCCCCTCCCAGTCCAACTCGCTGGAATCTCACCATGACCCTGAAGATTTGGTATTATTATCCCCATTTTACAGAGGAATGTAAAGGTCGGAGAGACAAATTCAGGTTCCCCAAAGTATGACACTGATACAAACTGACTGCCTCTCCCCTCAAGACCTGCCATGCTCTGCACTCCTTTGCAAAACTGGAGCTGAGACGACATTCTCACTTGGCCAATTAGTTTCTCATTGGGTTTTGCCTATAGGGGGCGCTAAGGGGTTCTGGCAGGAAGGAGAAAGAAGAGATACAGTCCTGGTTTTGCCTGAAATCTCTTCCTTTATGTTGCGGTCACCTTTTGGTCCAGCTGCCTCAGATGCTAAACTTTCCCTGGGCTAGTTCTCCAGACCCTGGGATCCTCTCCGAAGAACTGGAGGTGGGTGGGGTTGGGGGTGGTGCAGCTCCTTTCCCTCACAGCTGCCTGGAAAGTGCTGCAAATTCACTCATACTCTTAATTTGTGAAACCTCCTCAACTTGTCTGTGAAGAGCTCCTCAGAAACACCCTTCTCATTACAATGTTAAATTAAAATTTAGTAGACGAGGCACATAGCAGAATAAACTTTCAATTAAAATATACACACTGCAATGGTGAAGGGAGGCTAGAGAGAACTTGCAGGCATCTTTGCCGCGGATGTGCTTGAGATTTAATTTTACTATGACATCTCCTTGGAATTACACTGCTAATTGATCACATTGTGTCTGTCTGTTATTTAAACTTTCAATAAAACGGAGATTAATGGAAGGTGTAATCCTCCCGGGCAGAACAAATATTCCCATTGCTCATGTCAGGTACAGAAATGGAAATGCTTGGCTAACAGCTTTTTGCATTCAATCTGCGAACATGAAGTTAATCATGAAAAATGCAGTGATTCTTTAATTGCTTAAATGAAATTTTTTCTGCCTGCCCCATTTCTCACCCAAAATAGCTGCCCTTGTCGGAGACTGGAGTGAAGTGGTAGAGAGGCAGAGATGGGTTTCAGAGGCTGGGGCTCCGGGGAGGGGGCTGGCTGGGGTGGCTGGTGTTGGTACCTGGCACCTGAGAACAGCCTCCGTCACCCCTGAGGAGTGGCGTGGCTGTCAGATGGGACTGGAGCTGGGAAGGGAAAAAACCCATTATTGCGGGGGGCCAAAGACACCCCCTGTCCTGTGGTTACTTTGACAAGACTTTATGGTGAGGTGTGGGGAAAGGATGTGCCTATATCTGAAACCCCTAAGAAAGGAGGAACAGATGCTGGAAGGCCACTAGGAAGAGACCTTTGAGTCCTAGTTCAGGTAGGGGCAAGGCACTGTAGTAGTTGAGAGTACTCAAGCTTCACCAGTTACTAACCAGTGACCTTGGACAGAGTGCTTACATTCTCCATGCTCTGGGTCCCCTCCTGTGGAGGAGAATGAGAGTCAACATGCTGATTCTTTGGTGTTGCAGGTCATCACAGAGAGCATTTCTAAATTGTCTAGACAGGGGTTCTCTCCAGGGGTGGTTTCGTCCCCCAGGGAACATCTGACAATGTCTGCAGACATTTTTGATTGTCATGACTAAGGAGAGTGCTATTCTAGCCGGAGGGTAGAGACCAGTGTGTGCATGCTCAGTCCCTTCAGCTGTGTCTGACCCTTCGCGATCCTATGGATTATAGCCTGCCAGGCTCCTCCGTCCATGGGATTCTCCAAGCAAGAATAGTGGAGCGGGTTGCCATGACCTCCTCCAGGGGATTTTCCCAACCCAGGGATTGAACCTGCATCTCCTGGGTTTCCTGCATTGCAGTCAGATTCTTATTGCTGAGCCATCATGGAAGCTCGGGTAGAGACCGGAGGTGATGCTAAACATCTACAATGCACACAACCCCTGCTCCCCAAAAGAAGACTCACCGAGCCCAAAGTGTCAGTAGTTCCAAGGTTGAGAAGCATTGATCTAGGCTAGATGCTAAGGGGAGGAAGGGACAGGAATCGGTCTCTTGGCTCCCACATCCCTTTGGTTAAAAATTGCCCACCCCAAGGGTGTTCATTCCTGATGTTTCTGGGTTGTCTATATGGGAAATCCAATTGGGTCTGGCGGTGTCTCTTGTTTCAGCAGCAATGAGGAAGTCCTAGGATAGGAGGTGAGGGGCCTGTGGAACAGGCATGAGGTGGGACCATTGCAATCACCCCTGAGGGATTTGGGCGAGTTCCTTACCCACCCAGTGGTGCAGACAAGGACTACCTGAGACTACACACCCTCAAGCCATGGTGACAGCTGTTCCAGCAAAAACTCAAGGCAAATTTGCACATCTCCAGTGGCACATCCACTGAGCCTTCATAAGCTCATCTTTTTGAGCCAGCACCTCCAGGACACAGTTTTCTGGCTGGTTGACTAGATTGGCATTGTATCAAGTACCCAGCCCAGGGCAGTTAGCCATGGCTCTGTGTGGGGAAGAGTGGGTCAGGGTCATGGGGACGTGAGCTATAAAACAGGACAGCTTATTCAGCAAAAACCGTGGGTAGAAAAAGTTCCATTAGAAGTAGGCGTAAGTGGGACTGGCACTGATTAACAACCTTGACACACTCAACTTTGGAAAATCCACCTCAAATTCTGGGTAGAAGGAGGTGCATAGAGAGGGGTGGCCCCCATTTGTAACACTGGCTGCTTTTCGTGATGTAAATACTTTCACCACAGCTGATTTCAAGTTATGAATGGATTAATAATCAGCTGTGGATTTCCTGAAAATGGAACAATTAGCTCCCCGAGCCAGTTTGAACTGCTCTGGCATGCAACTGCGTAAGTAAATCAATTAATTAACAAAGGAAGAGATTAGCATGGCAGGAACGTCACTGGAAAACATTTTCGACCTTACTTATCCTTCTTCAGTATAACCTTCCCTCCAGTTCTAAGCAGTCCCATCATTCTGTGTTCCCTGCTTCAGAGAAGAGGCATGGTATGGTGGAAAGGAAGCAGCTGTGAATTTCTTCCTGGATGTTATGTTCTAAAATAACGCTATTAGACAGAACAGAAAGCTCTTTTGGACATTTAGACAAAAATGTTTAAGTCTAGGAGGTTGAAAGAAGTACTTGCCATCTGGTTGCTGAAACTGAAAAAAATTCCAAATGCTGGAAGAAGAAAAAAAAAAGTGCTGAAGGGAAAGGCTGAGAATACAGTTGCATATGAGTCCAAGATAGAGCGCCGCTGCCCTCCTGGAAGAACCCTGGGGAGGCAGTGTGACCCAAGAGGTCTGTGGGATCTGGGAACAGGGAAGATCTGTGCCCCATGTTCCTGGTGGACCCCATGGGAGCCCAGGAAAAGAAGGTCCAGCTACGTTGGAAATCCTGCTCTGCTGTGGGGTGAAAACAGGTGATGGTTCCCGGGTTCTCAGTGACTCACCCACCCTGGCAGGCCCGCTGATATCTGAGAAGGGGGGGGAACACCTGCAGCCTGTGGGTTTCTGAGCAAGTGGGGCTACCTCTCTAGCCAGGGGGGAAAAACCCAGCTGAGGGTCTTGGCAAGTTCATGGTGCCACCAAAGCTATCCCAGAAAGCCAATCCCAGGTCTCATTCTAACGCTTCTGGAAAACAGCCAAGTGTCCAGTGGCTGTTGAGGAGCAAGTAGTCTAGCGATCCTTTGCGATTATGTTTCTGTTACACGGCAAACAGAGCACTTGCTCCTGACTTCAAACCGCTTCATTATAATCAAGTTGCATCAACCTGTCTTATGGTTTTTATTTTTAATTTTTATTTTTGTATTGAAGTATGGTTGACGACAGAGGATGAGATGGCTGGATGGCATCACTGACTCAATGGACCTGAGTCTGAGTGGACTCCGGGAGTTGGTGATGGACAGGGAGGCCTGGCGTGCTGCGATTCATGGGGTCGCAAAGAGTCGGACACGACTGAGAGACTGAACTGAACTGATGGTTGATGTACACTACTATATAAGTTATAGGTGTAGAATATAGTGATTCACTATTTTTAAAGGTTATGCTCCATTTATAGTTACTATAAAATATTGGCAATATTCCCTGTATTGTACAATATATTTTTGTGGCTTATTTTATACTTAGTTCCTATGTAATTCTTAATCTCCTATCTCAAGATCCCCCTCTGCCTGAGCCCCCATAACCAGTGGCCTGTTCTCTATATCTGTGAGTCTGCTTTTTTGGGGAGTTATAGTCACTAGTTTGTTGTATCTTTGCGCTTCCACATATAAATGATATCTACAATATTTGTCTTTCTATATCTGACTTATTTCGCTTAGCACAATGTCTTCCAAGTCCATCAATGTTGCTGCGAATGGAAAAATTTCATTCTTTTTTTTTATTTGCCCATTTCTATGTTTAAGGCCAATACTTTTCATCTAGTTTGGAGGACACTGTTCGAGCAAGAGAAAAGTACCTGGTTACAAAGTGGTGAATTCATGGCACTCATAGCCCCCCAAAGAGAATTTGCGCTATCACTTCCTACCCATGTGATCTTAAGCGAGTTTGCTTTGGTAAGCTCATTTTCTCTTCTATAAAAGGAAGGCAATAATTGTGTCTACTTCAAAGGCTCTTTGTGAAGATCAAGAGCAGATATACATGTAAAGTGCGCAGCACAGCCCTTGGACACATAGCAAGCACTTGGTGAATATTTGCTATTACTTTTTTGCACTGTGAGGCTGTGGTCAGTGGTCGTGTGGTGGCTGCAGAAGGCCAGGACCAGGGCAAACAGGTTCCTGGAACTTCTCCAACAGCCCGGTTTGTTGAAGGACCATTAATTCACTGTGAGAGTAAGCCTTAAGAAGGGCCTAGAATTTGCAGCTCCTTGTCCTGAATTAATGTTGCACAGCACTGCGTAAGTTTAGAATAACGAACACTAACCCAAGAGTGGAGAAAAGCCTGGTGGCTGTGCTCACCTAGTGGCCAAGCTCGTGGCTCCTGGTGTCACCTGCTCACTGGCTGGAAGCAACTGTGTGTTTTCCCAGCAGTGAGTCAGGCCCAAGGCCACGGCCCGCAGTGCACATCGCGGATGTGAGTGGGTTCAGACGCCTTGCCGATGGGGAACAGGGGGTGGAGATGAGGCCAGTGACTGAGCTGGTTCTGGGCTATTACAGGGAACATATCAACACTCTGTGAAGATGCAGACTAAGATGCTGGGGAGGAGCAGGGCTCGCTAAGAGAGTCCTGAGGGAGGGTAGGAGCTGCCCTTGAGTGGCAAAGGTCAGGGGTCCATCTGGGGTAGGAGTTGCGGGTGAGTCTGTGAAAGCTGATCTGCCTTCCAGTCTTCATCAGTCCTATGCTTTACCACCCGATTGCGTGTCTCAGGGCAGCCGTGCCAAGATGAGCCCAAACTAAGGACACAGAGGAAATGAGAATCTCACTTATTTGCTGATGTAAGGGGGTCATTTCACAATTGACAACTGACCCCCAAAGCCCTCAAGTTCAAGAAAGCTGCTTATTGTGATTCCTAAAGAAGATAACCTCCAGTTATAGATGGTTATGGCTGAAAGAGACTTCATAAATCCTTCCATTCAAATACCTAATACAAAAAACGTACAATTTGCTTCTGTTTTTCTTTGATCAAAGTTATATCTAATTTAAAGAGCCTAATAGATCTGTGAAATTTGTTACTAGAAACAGTCCCTTTCCCTTGGTTCCATCACCAAAAGCAACAATTTTCAACTTTTTGGGCTTCCCAGGTGGCTCAGACGGTAAAGAACCCACCTGCCAATGCAGGAGATACAGGAGACCCAGGTTTGATCCTTGGGTCAGGAAGATCCCCTGGAGGAGGAAATGGCAACCCACTGCAGTATTGTTGCCTGGAGAATCCCACGGACAGAGTAGCCTGGTAGGCTACAGTTCACGGGGTCGCAAAGAGTCGGACATGACTGAGCAGTGGACACTTTCACGCTCTCAACTTTTCAGTCTGTTATTTTGGTATTTATCTTCAAATATGGAGCTCGTAGCTCCTTCTTGAATTTTCAGTTTTAGGCACTATCTACTGGTTCCCTCCTGTAGATGACAATGATGTTCCTCTGTCGCCTTCCCCCAGCGTCCTCGCCACCCCATTTCCTCTTCTCCCAGGAGACTGTAATGGTTTTGGTGAGATCACCTTGAAATGAACACGTTCACATCATGTTTGAGCCGGGGTCTCCTGCATTGCAGGCGGATTCTTTACCAACTGAGCTGTTAGGTAAGCTCTGCTCACAACATGAACATCGTTAAGTCCCCTGACAGCATGATCATGAAATATCTTAACCTGACTTATCCTTTCTTGCCCAACCTTTTGGCTTCCATGCAGTTCATAACTGTCTTGGTTTTTTTAATTCACTGATTGTCTATGGGCTTATTAACAGCCCAACACCAAACTCTCCGCCAGTTGTCTAAATCTCTTCTCGAGGTGTTCAGACATACCGGGAATCCTGTGCTTGCCATTTCTTTGTCCAGTCCTGGTCTGAGCTCTGTGTCCCCTCCGCCTGCTGCTTGGTTGTCACCTGGGACCTCCTGTCTCAGCACTCTGGAGATTCCCTCTGCCTCTCTCCCCTGCCGGAGCGCCTATCTCCTCTATTCCACATTTTTCTTTCTCTGTTTACTCCTCTTGTTTGCTGAAATGCATCTCCCTGTCTTCTTGAGAAGGACGCCTGGCAGGCAGATTTTTTTTTTGACATCTTGCGTGTCTGAAAGTACTTTTATTTAAGCTGTACACATAATTGATAGCTTGGCTGGGTAAAGACTTACAAGCTAGAAATCATTTCCTTCAGAATATTAAAGGTATCACTTCCTTGTTCTCTAGTTTTACGAGGTTGCTATTAAGTTTTTAAGCCATTTGCTTCTTGATCCTTTGTATGAAATCTGGAAGCTTGGGGTCTTTTTGTCCCCTGTGTACTGTGGGCATGTGCTTTCACATGGGCTTATTTTATTCACATTGCTAGACATCTGGTGGAGAAGGCAAGGGCATCCCACTCCAGTGCTCTTGCTTGGCAAATCCCATGGACAGAGGAGCCTGGTAGGCTGCAGTCCATGGGGTCGCTAGGAGCCGGACACGACTGAGTGACTTCACTTTCACTTTTCACTTTCATGCATTGGAGAAGGAAATGGCAGCCCACTCCAGTGTTCTTGCCTGGAGAAGCCCAGGGACAGGGGAGCCTGGTGGGCTGCCGTCTCTGGGGTCGCACAGAGTCAGACACGACTGAAGCGACCGAGCAGCAGCAGCAGGAGACATCTGGTGGCCCCTTTCAACTTGAGTCTTACAGTTTTGCAATTTTATCCTTCCACTTAAAAATGCAAAAGAAAAAACCTTACTGGTTATCCCTTAAAAGAAAATTATTTTATTGATATTTTAGTGGGGTTTGAAACAGAACATTACTAAATGTGTGTGTTTAACCCACTATCTTTCATGAGAAATTTCTTTTTTCAAATCACAAGTAACACATGTTTACTGGAGAAAAACTAGAACGTATCATTAAGAAAAAAAGAAGAATACAATCAGAATAATAATGCCTTTACCTCAGAAAAACCACTGTGAAGAGTGTAGAGGGAGATCCTGTCATTTTTTCACGTATTTGAAATGTTAGGTAGTTAGAATAGGAAAAAGGAGTCCATAATGTCAGTGGCTAAAAGGCAAAGAAGGGAAAGACCCACAAAAATAGAACAAAGGAAGGTCCGAGGACCGGAGTGAGCCCTTTTTCCTATTCTAGCTACCTAACAAATTATATATAAATATATTATGCATATATACAATCATTAGAAAGCAATAAACATGTTTTTTTAACTTGTTTCCTCAGTTACCAGTATATTATGAACACCTTTCCAAGTTGCTAAATATATTTCTAAAATTATTTTAATGGTTTATAATATTTCACAAAATATTTCATAATGCAGTATACTTTGGTCCAGCTCTGTATTATTAGACATCTTGGTTTTGTTTATAAATTTTTCAGGATCGTATTAATAAAAATTCTAATGAACAAGTCCATTCTCAAAGTTTTCTATAATCCTTGATTATTTCCTTAGGTTAAATTCTTAGACTTGCTCCACCAAAGCTGTATTCATTGTAATCCTTTTAATTCTCATTACCCAGGTGTCCCTGCAAAAGTTAACATACATTTCATCATCACTATAGTAGAGACTGGTCTCTTTGCCTTTGCCAACACAAGTATAAGATATTAGGACACTCCCATCCAGGGGCCCAAATGTTGTTTTGATTTGTGTTTCTTGGATTCCTGCTGAGGCCCATTATCTCTTCCTATTCATTGGTGGTATATATTTCTTCTTTTCTGGATGGACCTGGCAGTGGGTTTAAGATTTACAGTTACACTCAGATGTGCAAAATGTAACTTTCTTCATTTTTTAATAACTAAGTTTCAGTTGTTCCTGGGTGTCCCCAATTCCACTCAGCAGAAACAAACCAACTTTTGATTCAAAGTAACTCACTGCTCAGTCACCTCTTGGCCAAGGCATCTTGCCTTCTGGTCTCCTCTCCCATCCCTTTGTGGGAAGAGTGCTCCGTCTCTTTACTACTCTCAGGCACCTTGGTCTCTGGGTGGCAGCCTCTGTACCTGCTGCTGGTGACCCCCAGCACACACTGGCAGCACCCCAGAACTCAGACTATGCTGAAAGAGCAGCCCAGCATTGTATACATTTAAAGCCCCCCAGGTGACTCCTGAGTGTATCAGGACAGAGGATTGCTGTTGCAGGCTGTGACTGCCCTCCCCATCCCAGGGGCAATGGATTTGACCTCCTTGTCCTTGAAGGGACAAGGTCCCCAGGCCCCTGGGGAAGAGAGCTGGGCTCTGCCACTGAGGACGTGAATGGCTGTCAACATCTGGGCTCACACCTGCATCTGAGGGGAGGGGTTGGAGGCAGAGGAGGCCCTGAGCTGGGTGCAGAGTCGTCGTCAGCTGGTTTGACAGGCCTGAGACTGGGGCTCTGCAGATGGATCCCCTCAGGGGCCGGGGGAACACAACTCTGCCCCCAGGCACGAGGTGATACAGGTTCTCATTAACTTGGCCTCAGCCAGTGCAAGAGGGAAAGGGTTTCCTTGTTGCTGGAGCCCGTCAAGGACCAATATGTTACAACATATGTTGTACAGCTTCCTGGGGTCTCTGATAAATCTCTCGAGACTCCTTTATTTGCCTTTTCTCCCCCAAGGTTATGAAGCCAACTGTTCTCCTCTGCTAACAGATGCGCCGAGGCAGGGAGTTCTTTTCCATCGGAAATTGTCCTCAGAGGAGGGAAGATGCTGGGGGAGGCTGATGCTCTGCCTCCAGGAAGATGTTGCAGGCATGAGTGGTGGGGTGGGGGAGCGTTGGGTGTGGGTGGTGGGAGATCCCACCTTGGTCATGATTTTAACATATACGATCAGAACTCAGGAGAGAGCAAACACCACCAAAGCATGATAGAAACTACTTTCTTCTTCTTTTTTTTTTAATAGCTGTGTACTTTTGCTTCCTATGCATAAGACAGTTCAACTGGACACATACCCTGCCCTCAGGGCACTGGCCAGGTAGCCGGGGAGCACTGTGCTGTGCTGTGCTCGGACACTTCCCTCCTGTCTGACTCTGTGTGACCCGCCAGGCTCCTCTGTCCGTGGGATTCTCCAGGCAAGAATACTGGAGTGGGTTGCCATGCCTTTATTTCCACATTTATTGCATGTCAGGCACAGGTGACGGAGACAATAATAGTATTTTTAAAAAGCCCCAACTTACTGAGTTTCTGATATGGGCTGGCCCTTTGAAACAGTCTGGATTCCTCAACAGGAATTGAATATATCCTGTCTTGCTACTGGAAGGCTGGTCCTGGACCAGTAGCAATCACATTATCTGAGAAAAACAATATTAGCCTCAGCCCAGACCTGCTGAATCTGGATCTGCATTCCAACAAAATGCCCAGTGGGTTTCTGGGCAGATGGTTATTCCTAAACACAGGCTCAGTGGAAATTGAATGACTTGTAGAAGGTCACAGGGTAACCAGAAGCTTAGTAGGGATATAGACATGCTTCTCAGGACTCAAGTGATGGTAAAGGCTAGACTGCAGCACAGTTGGGGAGCTGAGTCCTGGAGAAAGAGCATTCCCTAGATTTTGGATTGAAGACCAGCCAGAAGGGCTGCCTGGAAGAGGGGGCGTTTGAAACAAACCTAGAAAGGCGAGCAGGACCTCCAACTTTATCTGAGATGGAGGAAATAGCATGAACACAGACAGGGAGGAAGAGTGAGTGTCATTCACCAGAACCTTCCTTTAGTGGCTGTTGGTATATTAATTAAACAAGAGTCCATCAGTCTGGAGGGGTCCTAACACCTTGACAATGTACATACATAAACAAATTGAAGCCCGTATGTGCCTCATGGTTAGGAAATCAAAACTAAGGACAACTATCACAGCCAAGGAGACTTTCCCCAATCAGGCCACCACTTAAACTGTAGCCAAATCATTTCGTTGATTTGCTTCCGTATTTTTTCAAAAAATTCGTGCCTTGAGTTCCTTTTGATGGAACACTCCCAACCACTTGCTGTTTGAAACTGCCAAGTCTGAATTGATTTTTACTCAGATAAACTCTTAAAAATTTAAATATGTCTCAATTTATCTTTTGACACTGCAGTCTTCTACAGCATCAGAAGCATTCTACAGAAGCAGCAAAACACTGGAGTCAGGGTGGTGGTGATTCAGGAAAACTTTGATTTCCTCTTAATCTGCCAGAGAGGTGGCCACATAGCTCCAGCTTGGGCTGTAGGATGCTGATATGGACCTGCCTTGAGATGCTCCTGGCCTTTGGGCCCTGCTTATCTGGAGCTGATGACCCCTACTCTCCCCTGATTTCCTGCTGTAGCAACCCCCTCTACTGCTCATGCTCAGAAAAGGGCTCACAAGAGCCCCTGGCCCTTAAACACAGAACCCCACTTCTGGGCAATAACCAGTGGTCCAATTGGAATCCATTATATAATCATGTCTCCTGTCCTTGTTCTCATGTCCAGGCATCTCTGTTCAGCCCAGAACTTGCCCTTGACTTTCTCCTGATTGTCACATCCTTCTTGTCCTGACTCAAGCTTGCCATCTTGGAAAGCATTTCCTGACCTTTCCAGGCTGGGTTGGGAGCTCCCGCTCTGTGATTCCACAGCTCCTATCCTGCCTGCTCTGCTCATACTGCAAGTAGCCACTCTGACCCAGGAGACTCTGGCTCCTCCTCAGTGGCAGACACTGGGTCTTCCTCCTGTGCTCCCAGTGATCTTGGGTGACCTTGTCCTGCAGCAGCCTGAAGCAAGGCTTTGGTTCCTGGCCAGAGATTGAGTTCAGCTCGTGGCGGTGAGAACACCAAATCCTAGCCACTAAACCAGTGGTCAGTGACAAGGCCATGGCTCTTTGGCTTTATGTAGAAAGAATTACCGCAAAGAAAGTAGTAGACAACTGAAGTGTTTATTAGGAGGAAAAAGAGGACAGTATGTGTGGTTAGACACGTGGGTAGGCTCAGAAGGAAGAGTCATGTCCTTGTGGTAGTTTAAATCACTTATATGGGGGCATTTATTCCTGGTTTTCTTTGGCTGTTCATTTTGATTTGCCTGGTTCAGAGTCCATATTTAGTATATCTCAGGATCTTCCCCTGTGCGTACATGCATCTCTTAACCAAGATGGATTCTACCAAAGAGGCCTATGGGTAGTTGGTATCACTTGGCGTCACTCCCCCTTTTGACCCCCAAGGAGATCTTCTGCACATGTGCAGTTGGGGAGACCTCCTGACTTAGAGATTGAGAACCACATGGTCTCTTACCTTCTATCTGGGAAGGGCTTAGCCTCTTTCCTTGTTTGTCCTGCTATTTTCATCGTGGAGAGAACGAACTCTGCTGTTTGTCTCAGGGGTCCATCTATCTCCTGCCTCACCAGCACCTGGGGGAGCAGCTGACATAGGAAGTGCTGGGTGAGTAATCATTAGACCAGGAAGGGTAGGTTTCTCTGCCTCTAGTGTCTGGACGTGGAGAGCTGATGAGAATGTCAACACGGCAGCTCCATCCTGGTGACTGTTGCTCTCCGGATCCCCTCTTCCCAACTCCTCACCTCCTACCCACCTCCCAGCCTCTTCATTGTCTCCTCTTTGGCTTTAATGCTTGTGAGATCATCCAGGATAATTAAGAGAAAGAAGTTTTATGCTGTTTATGGGGCTTCGATCAAAGATTTTAATTAACCTACCTTGCTTTAAGCCTTTAAAAGTTCATTCCCCAGGGTTGACCATTTGATAATGGAATTAGTGCTTCTAGGCAGAGTTGGGGGGTGGGTGGAGGCTCCAACAAGGAGGGCCTAGTGTTTGTTTCATTAACTCTTCCCAAGATGGATAGATTTCAGCTCAGCATAAAGGACTAATCTCAATTGGAGCTGTTTATGGATGAATGAGGTGCATCCAGCATGTGAGACCTTTAGTTGAAGCATGTGGATCTAGTTCTGCAAACAAGGATCAAACCTGGACCCCTGTATTGGGAGCAGAGAATCTTAGCCACTGGAGCCCCAGGGAAGTCCTGAGCAGTATTTCTTTAGGGAGCCATTTCTGGGAGAGTTGTGTGGTAGATGTAAAATGCCAGGTCCGACAAGGAGACCCTTTCCAGGCTTGCACGTGAGGAGTGAGGATGGCCTAGGAGGGGGCCTTGGAGAGGAATGCTAAGGAGAGCAGGGTTCCTGATGCTGGAGAGGCTGGCAGCCATGGAAGATGCTTGGGAAGAGGTGCCCAGGTGTCTTGTTTCACATTCAGAAATTGGGTGCAAGGCCTGAAGTTTTCCTACACCTTCCTGAAACTTAGATAAAGAAAAAGCTCAGGTTCTGTGCTGCAAAGATAGGATGCATTTAGAACTTGATTCAGCAATGAAGGAGAACATGAGGTGGAGTTATTGGGGATGGTTCTTGTTATAATGCACATTTTAATAAGGTGTGGGTTCTGAGAGTTTCCTCCTAGAGCTTCCTTAGCTGAGAGGACTTCAGAGGTCCTGCATTTCTAATCAGGGTCCCTCGTACCCTGGCTCTGATCTCAGCTAAGCCCTGACCAGGAGCATAACTAAGTCTTTTCTCTGATCAAAGAATGAGCCATAGTCTTGGCCATATACTCATCCCTCATCCTTGCCACAAACTGACCTCATTTCATGACCTCAACCTCAATCCTGACAGCAGTCACTGATTGATTAAGCCTTGAGTTCCCCGATTAATCCATGCTTGGGACCCTTCTCAAGGCACAGTCCCAGACAGAACTGCAGCTCAGCTGCTCTCGCATGGAGAGGGATGAGCAGGAGAAAATGATGGAGTTGTGCAGGCGTCCTCCTTCTCCACCACTGGAGGCTCAGATGAGAGCCCCCAGCCCCCACAGGGGGCTCCTGGGTAGGAGCAGGTAGAGGGCTTGGGCACTCAGGGGCTGCTGTGTGGGGCTTTTCAGGACCTGCCCTGGTTTCACATGCAAGGCTGATTAACAGTACCATGCTTCCCCCACTTCCCCTAGTGCCTTCTCCAGATCATTGCTTTGCTGATTAATTCCTCAGAACAAAGCACCCGGCACTTACATGCAGATTGAATGGAAGATCCCAGAGGCCCTTCCCAGTGCCGGCTCCCCAGGCCTTTCCAGAGCACTTGTTCTGTCTAAGGGTACAGATGGCCGATAACTGGACCAAAAAGAAGATGGTGTTCTGCCTCTGGGATGCTGGGTTTGCTGGTTCTTGGGAGATTCTCTCACCCTAGAGCCGGCTTAAGAGAGTGACATTTGACATTCTGACTAACTGATGTTGTTAGGTGCTCAGTCATGTCTGACTCTGCAGTCCCACAGATTGCAGCATGCCAGGCTTCCTTGTCCTTCTATCTCTGGGAGTTTGCTCAAACCTGTGTACTTTGAGTCATTGATGCCATCCAACTGTCTCATCTTCTGAGCCTGGTGGCCCAAGTATTGAAGCTTCAGCTTCAGCATCAGTCCTTCCAGTGAATATTCCCTGGACTAACTGATGTACTGTGTTAAAAATCTGTCAGCAAGTAAAAGTGGTCCTCTTTACAAACACAAGATAGATGTAGAAGTTATCTCATCACCAGCATGACTGTCATTACCATCACCAGGACCATTATCATCATCATTATCATTATATCATCATCATGGCTCTCTATGGGAGATGCTTTACCTGTATCATTTAATCTTTAAACACCAAGAGTAACTTTGTATACATGAGTATCACTGCAAGAGTAACTTTGTATACATGAGTATCACTGCAAGAGAGGCTATATCACTCCACTAAGTTCAAGATCAGGCAGGCAAGTTCCTCAGTGAATTTGTAGGTTTCCCATGATCAGCCTCAGAAACACGTGAAATCCATATCATTTCCTTTATTTCCTTGACTGCAAGGAAATTCCAGAATTTCTTTCAATTGCTGAAGCTTTTCGCAGCTGGAAGCTTTGCAGTTTACCTTTCCTCTACCCATCTGGCTTTGTTTTCTGCCCACTTCTCCCAGTCCCAAATCTTGTTTTTATGGCATTTGAGTCTATATGACAAATAAGTGTATAAACAAACAGATATGTCATATCTTGTTCTAAAGTTGATGTGTCAGTTCTAATGAGGTGGATGACGCTGGAGCCGATTATACAGAGTGAAGTAAGCCAGAAAGAAAAACACCAATACAGTATACTTACACATATATATGGAATTTAGAATGATGGTAATGATAAACCTGTACGCAAGACAGCAAAAGAGACACAGATGTATAGAATGGCCTTTTGGACTCTGTGGGAGAGGGAGAGGGTGGGATCGGTTGGCAGAGTGGCAGTGTAACATGTGTGCTATCATAGGTGAAACGAATCGCCAGTCCAGGTTTGATGCAGGATGCAGGATGCTTGGGACTGATGCACGGGGATAATCCAGAGAGAGGGTGTGGGGCAGGAGGGGGGAGGTGGGGGTCGGGATTGGGAGTTCATGTACACTCATGGCTAATTCATGTCAATGTGTAACAAAACGAATACAGTATTGTAAAGCAAAACAAACTAAAAAATAAAAATTAATTAAAGAAAAAAAACAAACAAAAAAAAAAATAAAGTTGATGTGTACATCGTGTTTGGATTTCTCTTCCAGTATGGTAGAGTAAGTGTCTAATAGACTGAACCTCCTTCAGGTAATAAACTATAGATAAAATATAAAGATCCTGAAGGCTCTGACCAGTGAACAAAAGCAGGCAGATTTTGTAGGGTATTTGAAACTTGAAAGAAGGGACCAGCATGAGGTGAATTTCCCATTTTCATGACTTTTAACCTAAGGTAAACTGTAACCATGATACAGCATAAGGCAGTGAAAATTCTGATTGTAAATCATTTTTGGAGCCTGATAAATGGGAGGACAGAGCCAGAGGAATAACTGCTGGAAAGTGAGGGAGGAATTCTGGAAAGGATAAAAGCAGAGGGAGGGGAGCCCCATTTATGTAAATAAATTCTGCCCCAAGTCTCTGGCTGATCAGAGTTGTTTATAGCCACAGCCAAGGGAACTGAAAGAAATTTGATCTTCTGTCCACTGCACATCAGGCACATGAGTCTAACCAAGTTAGATGCCTATTAAACAGACATTAATAATTTGCAGAGTAATACAAAGAATCCAGAGTTGTCAGAACATAACCTGAAAAATTCAGATGCAATGCAAGATTATTAGACATATGAAAAGCCAGGATAATGGGACAAATTCTCAAAGGAAAAGACAGTCAATAGAAGCTAAACTTGAGGTGCCCTAGATATTGGAATTACCAAATAAAAGCATTAAAGCAACTATTATAATCATAGCAAATGTGCTTATAGTAAATAAAAAGGGAAATCTTAGCAGATATATAGACACTATAAAAAAGAACCAAATGCAAATTATAGAAATAATAAATAAATATCTAAACTAAAAAATTCACTGGGTGAACTTCACAGTGGAGTGGAAATGATGGAAGAATGAGTGATCTTGAAGACAGACAAATAGAAATGACACAATCTGAAGAAGGGAGAGAAAAAATATTGGGGAAAAAAAAGAACAGAGATTCAGGGATGGACGGGGGCAATATTAAAATCTCTAACATACCAATAATTGGCATCCTAGAAGTGGAAAACAGAGAAAATGGGACAAAAGCTATTTAAAGAAATCTTAGCCCAAACTTTCCAAATTTGGTGTAAAGATATGTAGATCCACGAATTTCAGCAAGTCCAAATCAGAATAAATAAGAAGCAGATGATGCCTAGGCGTATCAGTTTAACTGCTGAAAACAATGAGTCAATCAAATGGGGTTTTACTATTAAAGGAATGTTTTTTTAATTCAACATTTAATGAGCATATATTGTGTATCAGGCACTGTTTGGGTACTGTGTGTATAACCTAGGGCTGATCCTCTTTGGAAGAGGAAAGGGAGGTACTGGAATTGAGTTTTGTTCAGTAAAACCAGATTACATGAAGAAGACACGCAGAGGAAACCCAGAGTCCAGTATCCAGGACACAGAGGCAATTCAAGAACACCGGACTATGTTGAACTGAGCATTTCAGAAAAGAACACTACAAGCAAGTCAGAAAGAGAAAAACAAATAGCGTGTATTAATGCATATCTTTGAAATCTAGAAAAATAGTACAGATGAACTTATTTTGCAAAGCAGAAATAGAGACACAGACATAAAGACACAGATGTAGAAAATAACCATATGGACACAAAAGGGGGAAAAGGAATGTGGAATGCATTGGGAGACTGGGATTGACATACATACAGTGTGTGTGTGCTCAATCATGTTTCACCCTTTGTGACCCCATGGACTGTAGCCCGCCAGGTTCCTCTGTCCATGGGATTCTCCAGGCAAGAATATTGGAGTGGGTTGCCATGACTTCCTCTAGGGGATCTTCCCGACTCAGGGACTGGACCCGTGTCCCTTATGTCTCCTGCACTGGGAGGCAGGTTCTTTACCACTAGCACTACCTGGAAAGCCCCAGATATACACTACTAGGTATAAAATAGATAACTAACTACAACCTTCTTCTCTCACTGGGTGCCCAGGGGCGCTCACTTCTCCAGCTCCTGGGTGATGTCTGGTGCAGCCAGGGCAGAGGAGCCGTTAGGCTGAGAAGCAGAGAGCTTTGCAGAGGGGCTGCAGGTGACCTGGAGGTGGGGGTAAGAACCCACTGCCCAGCCACCTATACCCAGGACTTTGGATATTCTTCTAAAGTGCAAAGGGAGACACAGGAGCTTTTAAGCAGAGGAGTGAAATGGTCTGAATTAATTAAGGAGAGGTGCAAACTCCCACAGAAGGTGAGGGAGGGTGGAGTCCAGGGCACAGTGGTCCCTGAAAAGAGCGGAGAGATTCTTCATTGAGACAGGAGTGAGGATCTGTGTGTGGGGACCCAGGGGGGCAGGTTTGGAGAGAGGAAGAGGAGAGTTTCTGTTGATGGTTTCCTTTTGGTTCTTCTTGAAGTGTGAGATGCCCCCTGGTTGAAATGGGGACGGGAGGAGGTTAAAGGGAAGAAAATGCAGAGGACCATGTTTTGCAGGGTTCACTTCCCACCTCTCTGCTCTTGTTTAAATTTGTCGGCAGTGTGAATCTAAATTGTAACTAATCAGTTCATTTAAAGTGATTTTCTCTGGCAGCATTTAGCAGCCTTGGTGCTGGCAGAGAGGTGTAATAATTGGGTTCAATCAGGCTGGGGTTTTGCCAGGAGAGCACAGCCCCAGGTGGGAGGAAAGTGTGCTGGGCACCCCCCTGCAAGGAAGACCTGTGATCGCAGGCCCATGGGGTCAGGGTGGTGGCTGATGTCCCGACATGCATGCCTGTGTGCTCAGGGCACTGGGGAGGGATGTGCATCTCAGGATGAGTTAGGCTTCGGAGGTGATCCTTCCCTTTTGGGAATTTATGCTCCATAACTGAAAATTTGTTTACTTCCACACCACGTCCTTTCCGCTTCACTCCCTTTCATCCACTAGAAGAGTACTGAAAAACATACACGTGAACTAGCCCAATGTACCTTGCTGAATTGCAAAAGCTTATTTTGACATCAAAATGTTTTCTGAACTTCCAGATGAGAGAGTTGTTTAATAGCTGTTGATTAAGAAGGGAATGGTTACCCACTCCAGTATTCTTGCCTGGAGAATTCCATAGACAGAGGAGCCTGACGGGCTACAGTCCATGGGATCACAAAGAGGTCACAAAGACATGGTTGAGCAACTAACACTTTGACTTTACACTTTCAAGAAGCTATCTAATAAGGGGCTATACTTTGGGGACATTTATTTATCTAATTACATGTTTCATAGGTATGTTAATGTGCTTTTACTTTTATAAGGTTTAAGTGGTACAGAGCAAACCGTGGTAAATTAAAATTTCCAGACATAAGTCAAGTTTATTGCGTGTTAATGAAAACTGTAGTGTGTTTAGTAAAGGGAATGAAGTGAAGTCGCTCAGTCGTGTCCGACTCTTTGCGACCCCATGGACTGTAGCCTACCAGGCCCCTCGGTCCATGGGATTTTCCAGGCAAGAGTACTGGAGTGGGGTGCCATTTAAACCAGTGCAAATATCCTGTGAGAGATTTACCTTTCTGAGCCAGGTACAGATTCTTCCTCGCCTCAAGCTGCCTACCTGGGCATCACTTGCTGTTTGACTTCACCTGATCCTGAGAAATCATATCCCTGTAAGTGGTGGCTTAGATTGGTGGCATGGATAATTTGAAACCATCATCAGATATAATTCACTAATCACAAATATCAAGTTAAACCGCTGAGAAGTAAAGGCTAACGAATTGATCTGGAGCTATTAATTGGATATTCCAAACAACAGGGCTTCATCTCTGACAAGGAGCCCATTCATTCTGGGGTGTCAGCAGTCAGAGACCCACGGTCCCACCATCCCTTCAGTCTCTCAGAAAAGGTCTCCAACTCGCCCTCGAAGGTAGTATACACACAGTCTGCTTCAATCTCAGTTTTGGGCAAAACATTTCTTCCACACATGAAAGTCATCCATTCTTGGCTTAATACTCATCCCCCTTCCCTAAAGATAACCACTGTCAGTACCTTAATGTCTATTCTAATTTCCCTGTTTTTCTTTATGTAGGGGCGTGTGTGTGTGTGTGTAAACACAGGTGGTATGTGTAATACAGTAATGATTACTGTACAAGTGGTACAGTATGGTTACTGTACAAATTATTTTCAACTTGGTTTTACTTGATGATATGTCTTGAATATCTTTCTGTATCAGTACATGAAAGTCTACTACATGATTTTAATGTTTGCAGAGAATTCTTTTGTTCTAGAATTTATTTAGCCACTCTCCTATTGATGTACATTTATGAATTCCCCAACCCCCTGCGGCTTTGCTATTATCAACCAGGCTACAACAACTATTGTTGTATATATATTTTTTGCACACAGGCCAGTATTTCTCTAGGCTGGGTTTCTGGAAGTAAAATTGCTAGGGTAAAGGGAATGCGTATTGAAGCATTGGTCATGATGCCTGAAGACTTCCAAATGACCTCACAGTTCACAGTGCTTCCAGTGAGTATTTGAAAGCACTTGTTTCTCCATATTCTGGCTAATATTTGTTACTATCAATCTTTTTAATTTTTGGCAATATAATGAGTTAAAATCATCTCTCATTATTGTTTTAATTTCCATTTCCCTTGTTCCTAGTGGAAGCCGTGTTATTTTCTCATATGGTTATTGACATTTGTATTTTTCTTCAGTGAATTTCCTATTCATATACCTTGTCCAATTTTTATTGTGTTGCGTGTCTTTTTCAAAAATTGACTTGTATAAGATCTTGATGTATTACAGCTATAAATTCTTTGTGTGTTAAATGTGTTGCATATAATGTCTCATTTGCTGCTTGTAATTTAACTTTGTATGTAAAGTATCATTTTTCAAGAAAGTGTTTTAAATTTTATGAGATTAAATATGCTAATCTTTTATTATGTGACTTCAGGGTTATATGTCTTGTTTTAGGAAAGTCTTTCCAGCACCAGGATTATAGGAATTGCTTCACATTTTTATCCCAACCTTTTTATAGGTTTTTTTTTATGTTCAGCTTTTTAATCTGACTGAAATTTATATTTATGGTGTGAATTATGTATCTAACACTTTTTTCAAGCAGATATCTAGTTTTCTTTAAACTATTTATTGAATAGTTCTTTTTGTTCCAGGGATTCAAAATGCTGTCCTTATTGCAAATAATACCTGGTCACTAATTATAGATGTATGTACTAATTTATTATAGTAGAACACGTCAAATAGCTCCTACTTCTTATATTATTATTTTCATTATAGATAAAATTGACATATAGACACAAGATATATATATATATATACATATGTATATTTATGTAAGGAGATCAAACCAGTATACACATAAATATATACATATGTATGTACATATACACACACATATATATCAAACCAGTTAATCCTAAAGAAAATCAACCCTGAATATTTATTGGAATGATTGATACTGAAGCTGAAGCTTGAATCCAGGCCAATACTGGCCACCTGATGAGAAGAGCCAACTCATTCCAGAAGACCCTGATGCTAGGAAAGACTGATGGCAAAAGGAGACCAGGGCAGCAGAGGATGAGATGGTAAGATAGCATCACCGACTCAGTGGGCATGATTTGAGCAAACTCCAGGAGATAGTGGAGGACTGAACGGCGTGCTGCATGCAGTCCACGGGAGTCATAAAGAATCAGATGCGACTTAGTGACTGAATAACAACAAACGTACATCTATAAGATATATATGCATATATATAGTTATAATAAAGCTTCATTACAAAACAGGTTGTGGGTGGTTTGGTGCGTATACCAATTTCTGCTCTAGCCCATTACATTTTAAAAAATTGTTTATTTCTGTGTATTTTAAAGCTATTGATGTAAACATTTTGATCTTGCTTTTGTTTTTTTAATTTATTTTAATTGGAGGCTAATGCTATGGTTTTTCCAGTAGTCATGTATGGATGTGAGAGTTGGACTATAAAGAAAGCTGGGCGCAGAAGAATTGATGCTTTTGAACTGTGGTGTTGGAGAAGACTTGAGAGTCCCTTGGACTGCATGGAGATCCAACCGGTCCATCCTAAAGGAGATCAGTCCTGAGTGTTCATTGGAAGGACTGATGCTGAAGCTGAAACTCCAATACTGTGGTCACCTGATTCGAAGAGCTGACTCATTTGAAAAGACCCTGATGCTGGGAGGGATTGGGGGCAGGAGGAGAAAGGGATGATGGAGGATAAGATAGCTGGATGGCATCACTGACTTGATGGGCATGGGATTGGGTGGACTCCGGGAGTTGGTGATGGACAGGGAGGCCTGGCGTGCTGTGGTTCATAGGGTAGCAAAGAGTCGGACATGACTGAGTGACTGAACTGAACTGAATTGCTTTACAATATTGTGGTGGTTTTTACCATACATTCACATGAATCAGCCATGGGTGTACATGTGTTCCCCATCCTGACACTCCCTTCCATCTCCTTCCCCATCCCATCCCTCAGGGTCATCCCAGTGCACCAGCCCTGAGCACCCTGTCTCATGCATCGAACCTGGACTGGTGATCTATTTTACATATGATAATATACATGTTTCAGTATACATGTTTCAATGATCCTACCCTTGCCTTCTCCCACAGAGTCCAAAATCTGTTTTAACATCTGTGTCTCTTTTGCTGTCTTGCATATAGGGTCATCGTTACCATCTTTCTAAATTCCATATATATGTGTTAATACACTGTATTGGTGTTTTTCTTTCTGACTTACTTCACTTTGTATAATAGGCTCCAGTTTCATCCACCTCATTAGAACTGATTCAAATGCATTGTTTTTAATAGTTGAGTAATATTCCATTGAGTATATGTATTACAGCTCTCTTATCCATTCGTCTGCTGAAGGACATTTCAGTTTCTTCCATGTCCTGGCTATTGTAAACAGTGCTGCGATGAATATTAGGGTACACATGTCTCTTTCAATTCTGGTTTCCTTGATGTGTATGTCTAGCAGTGGGATTGCTGGGTCACAAGGCAGTTCTATTTTCAGTTTTTTAAGGAATCTCCACACCATTCTCCATAGTGGCTGTACTAGTTTGCATTCCCACCAACAGTGTTAAAAATAATTGTTTTTAATCTTATAGTTAGCAAACTTAAACTCTCACATTAGTTCTAGTGCCTTTTTATTTGATTTTCTTTAGATTTTCCAGAGAGACAGTTATATGATCTGGAAACACTGACAAATTCCCTTCTTCTTTCCCAGTGATTACGTTTTACATTTTCTTGTCTTGTTACATTTACTAGAACTTCTAGCACAATGCTGTATAATTATGATAATAGCAATCATTTTTGTATTTTTAATCTCTTTTTTTGAGGAAATATTTCAGATGTTTCCATCATTAATTGTGATGTTAATTGTAGGTTACCAGCAGATGGGCTTTGTAAGATCAAGAAAGTTTTCTTCCACTCTGAGTGTACTGAGGGCTATAAGAGTGTTGAATGAATTAAGTGCGTAAAAATAGCCAAAGGTACAAATTCCCAGTTGTGAATAAGTCCTGGAATTGTAATGTACAGTGGGGTGACTCTAGTTAACAATACTATATTGTATATTTGAAAATTGCTAAGAGAGTAGATCTTAAAAGTTCTCACTACGATAAAAATTTCTGTAGCTATATGTGGTGATAACAGCTAGATTTATGGTGGAGATCATTTTGTAATATATACAGGTAGCCAATAATTATATTGTATGCTTAAACATGTCATATATGTCAACTGTATCTCAAAGAAAAAGAACACTGAATTTGATCAAATACTTTTCTAGCCTTAATCAAGATAATCTTGGTTCTAGTCATTTACTTTATTAATGTGGTGATTTACAATTACAGATTTCATAATATTGAATTGTTCTTACATGGCTGGTAAAAATTCTTCTTGGTGATAATGTATTACTCTTAAATAGAGCGATGCATTTGATATACTAATGAATTTAAAATTTTTTTTCATATTTAAGAACTTAGATTGGCTTGCAGAGTGTTTTCTATGTTATACTTACTTGGTTTTGGTATCATGGTTATGCTAAATTTTATGGAGTAAACAAGGATGATTTCTGTATACTTAGAAATATTTTGTACAGTTAAATATTTTCTGTTTAGAATTTGGTCCCTAAATCCTGATGGAGTGGAACCTATTTGTGAAGTAATTGTTGGCCATTATTTCAATTTCTTCCACAATTAGTTTATTCAGAATTTTCATCTCTAGTTGAATATGGTTAGGTAATTTTCCAGGAAAGTATTTGTTTTATATAGATTTTAAAATTTGTTGAGTAGAGTGATTAATGTTCTCTTATAATTTTAAAAGTCTTCTCCATATCTGTAATTAGGTGTAATTTCTCATTTTGAGTGTTATTTATATTGCTTCTTTTCTTACTTCTTTATTGCCACTGGAAATTTGTGTATTTCTTTGGTATTTTAAAAGACAGCTTTGATTTTACTGATTAGGTCATATTTTTTTATCTGTTTTGGTTTTTCTTTCATCTGTAATGGCTATTTATTTACTATGTGTGTGTACTTAGTCGCTCAGTCATGCCCAACTCTTTGCAACCCTTTGGATTGCAGCCTACCAGGCTCCTCTGTCCATGGGGTTTTCCAGGCAAAAATACTGGAGTGGATTGCCATTTCCTCCTCCAGGGGATCTTCCCGACCCAGGGTTGAACCTGAGTCTCCTGTGTTTCCTACACTGCAGGCAGATTCTTTACCTGCTGATGTGTCCAGAGAAAATATTTAGTTTATTATTTTTTAGTTTGACGCTCAAAATTTTAATTGTTAAGCTATTTGATTGATATTCAGTTCAGTTCAGTTGCTCAGTCATGTCCAACTCTTTGCGACCCCATGAATTGCAGCACGCCAGGCCTCCCTGTCCATCACCAACTCCTGGAGTTCACTCAGACTCACGTCCATTGATGCCATCCAGCCATCTCATCCTCTGGCGTCCCTTTTTCCTCCTGCCCCCAATCCTTCCCAGCAGTCTTTTCCAATGAGTCAACTCTTCGCATGAGGTGGCCAAAGTACTGGAATTTCAGCTTAAGTATCATTCCTTCCAAAGGACACCCAGGACTGATCTCCTTTAGAATGGACTGGTTGGATCTCCTTGCAGTCCAAGGGACTCTCAAGAGTTTTCTCCAACACCACAGTTCAAAAGCATCAATTCTTCAGCACTCAGCTTTCTTCACAGTCCAACTCTCACATCCATACATGACTACTGGAAAATCCATAGTCTTGACTAGATGGACCTTTGTTGGCAAAGTAATGTCTCTGCTTTTCAATATGCTATCTAGGTTGGTCATAACTTTCCTTCCAAGGAGTAAGCGTCTTTTAATTTCATGGCTGCAATCACCATCTGCAGTGATTTTGGAGCCCCCCAAAATAAAGTCTGACACTGTTTCCCCATCTATTTCCCATGAAGTGATGGGACCAGATGCCATGATCTTCGTTTTCTGAATGTTGAACTTTAAGCCAACTTTTTCACTCTCCTCTTTCACTTTCATCAAGAGGCTTTTGAGTTCCTCTTCACTTTCTGCCATAAAGGTGGTGTTATCTGCATATCTGAGGTTATTGCTGTTTCTCCTGGCAATCTTGATTCCAGCTTGTGCTTCTTTCAGGCCAGCGTTTCTCATGATATACTCTGCATATAAGCAGGGTGACAATATATACTCCTTTTCCTATTTGGAACAGTCTGTTTTTTCATGTCCAGTTCTAACTGTTGCTTCCTGACCTGCACATAGGTTTGATATTAAAGAGATTCTGTTATTCCTCTTTGAAAGCCTGAGTTTGTTGAGCTTGATTTCTTTCTTTCATAGTGTTGGTTTTCTATAAGTACTTAGTGAACTTTTGATGTGTCCCATATCTAAAAATGCATGCTGCTGTGTTTTCCATGACCTGCCTGTAGTGCTTTGAAGGAGAAATGGCAAGTACTCATTGAGGAGAGATTGACTGGTAGTGTGTTTTTTGGGGTGTATAGACTCCTGTCCTTCCTGAAGGTCAGTATTGTCTAGGGGCCTCACTGAATGTGTGACACGGAGCTTCACACTGCTGCCTTCATTTCTTTATTAGAAATGTCTTTGTTTTTGGATGCACTGGCTCTTGCTGCTGCGTGGGCTTTCTCTAGCTGCAGAGTGGGGGCTCCCCTAGTTGCAGTGCTCAGGCTTCTCACGCAGTGGCTTCTCTTGTGGTGGATCATGGGCTTCAGTACTTGCAGAGCTGAACTCTAGAGCCCAAGCTCAGTAGTTGTGGCACACGAGTTTAGTTGCCCTGAGGCACGTGGGATCTTCCCAGAGCAGGGATCGAATCCCATGTCCCCTGCACTGGTAGGCAGATTCTTAACCACTGGACCAGCAAGGGAGTCCCTGGCTTCACAATCCTAGAAGAGGGAAGGGGCTGATCAGTCTAGATGCCCTGAGCGCTGCTCCCCAAATAATCTTTCTCTGAATAACCGCTGTCCACTGGCTGTTCTTCTCTCTAATACCTGTGAGTTTAGGGTGCCATGGGACAACTTCTCCCTTCAAAATGGATTTTCTCTTTGGCAGTTTTCCTCTGATTTACTTTTTTTCATATCACATTCTGTTTATTTATTATATTCTTCTAAATTTCTTCACCATCTCTGAAATACTAACATCATTTTCTATTGTTTTGTTGGGCTTTTATAGATTTTTAAAATTGTTTTATTTCATTTTATAGAATTGTATATTGCACATTACTACTCCAGAAGCAATTGTACTTTTAAATAGATTCATGTTTTATTAACCTCAAATACCCATATATATTCAAAAATAGTTGTACCTCTATATAAGATATAAGAGTTATGAGCTATACATTATTTATCACACATGTAAGAGTTTTTCTATGTACAGAGAATATGTAGCACCTCTTTGAATTCAAGACTTCCCAACAGTCTGTGGTCCACAGGTTGAGAATAATGCATTTGACCGCCAGGACAAACAGTGTGGCCACTTATTAGACTCTTAAGATAGGTAAATATGGACAGGAATATAATCTATTTGTCACTGTGATTTTCTCCTCTGAGATTTACCAATTTAAAAATTAACTTTTGGATACTTATGTGGATTACATAAATTTCTGTATGAGTGGTGGTAAAAGTAACATTGTATATTAAGAAAAAAATGTTGAATTGTGGTTTGGTCGTTTTACGTGTGTTTGCATAATGAACGTTAAAGATAACACTTCTGTCAGAAGTCCTCAAGATCATCTCCAGGTCTGATTTGTTAGAAGGACTCATCAAAGAAAGTGAAAATGTTAGTTGCTCAGTCGTGTCTGATTCTTTGCAACCCTATGGACTGAATCCACCAGGCTCCTCTGTCCATGGGATTTCTCAGGCAAGAATACTGGAGTGGGTTGCCATTCCTTTCTCCAGGGGATCTTCCCAACCTAGGGACTGGGATCCTGAATTGCAGGCAGAATCTTCCCATCTGAGCTACCAGGGAAGCCCAGTAGGATTCAGTACGTAGCTGTATTCACAGCTGTGGTTTGGTCCAGCAAAAGCACACAAAGAGAAGCCAACAAGGAGAAGTGCACACGAGGCAGAGTCTGGAGGAAACAGTGTCCCCAGATCATCTCCCTGTGGAGTCACACAGGCGCACTCAATTCCCAGCAGCAAGTTGTGACAGCACGTGTGAAATGTTGGAAGCTGGAGAAGCTTGTACTGAAGCTCCAGTCTCCTAGAAGGAGAGAAGGTGTTCATCATAAATCATACAATTTGTTGAATGATCGAAGCACAAGGAGTCCTTCTTCTCTTTTAGGGAAAGCTTTATTTCAGTATAAAGACATGTTTACCATTTAGGTTTCCAGATGCCAGCCAAGGGCCAACTTGTAAGCAGGCCTTTCTAGAGACAGGGGTCTGTGTGCTCTCTTTTCTACACAATTCCTAACCTTTTTTTATTTTAATAAAAAGAAATTATATTCAACTGGCCATTACACATTTAATTAATTTATTTATGGCTGTGCTGGGTCTTCATTGCAGCACTCAGGCTTTCTCCGGTTGAGGCACCAGGGGGCTTCTTAGTTGTGGCAAGAGGCTTATTTGCTCTGTAGCATGTGGAGTCTTAGTTCCCCGACTAGGGATCGAACCTGCATCCCCCACACTTGAAGGCAAATTCTCAAGCACTGGACCAGCAGGCAAGTCCATACCCTTTGCTTTTGAATAGACGATATGGAACAAATAATATGTTAACTAAATCTGCAAGAAATTTTTTTCTCCCCTTCTTTTTCCTACTCACGAGCCAAAGACATGTCAGTTAATAGCACATGGAATTTCTGGCATGTAGTTTTACAGACATTTATTAAATATCTACTATGTACCAGGTGAGGCTTTCCAGGTTGAGCAGTGGTAAAGAATCCTCCTGCCGACGCAGGAGACACAGGAAATACGGGTTCAGTTCTCTGGTTGGGAAGATCCCCTGGAGAAGGATATGGCACCCTACTCCGTATTCTTACTAGGAAATCCTATGGACAGAGGAGCCTGGCCGGCTATAGTCCATGGGGTGACAAAAGAGTTGGACATGACAATAACTGAACAACAAAACCGATACACAAGTCGGTGGTTGTTTTTTCCTTTAACTTGGACTTTGAAAGGCTTATCTTCCACAATAAATGAAATCCTTTGTGGACTCGTGTGCAGGGTGTTCATTCAGAGTCAGGTGAGTCTGTTGTGAAAGCAGCTGCCAGAGGGATTCAGTTAAAATCGAATCAAGTAACATCTCTTTCTGGTCAAAATCAACCTCCTTTACCAGAGCGTGGGCTCAGTAGCTGTGGTGCATGGGCTTAACTGCTCTGAGGCATGTGGGATCTTCCCAGATCAGGGGTCAAACCCATGTCTCCTGCATTGGCCGGTGGATTCTTTACCACTGAGCCACCAGGGCTTCAACTTTTTGTTCCATTTGGCACATGGGGAAGACTGAGTTCCAGAGAGGAGAGCAGTTCTGGCTAATGTCAGCTAACCCAGATTGTGAGCTTCTCAGCTTCCATGAAATTGCATATCATCTAGAAGACAAACACTGACGATCTCTACGTATCTTTGGTTTCTGGGGTCTTTGGAGAGCTTTGTCCCTTGGAAATTACCTCTTCTTCCCATTGTCTATGGTTTCCCCATACTGATCCTGTATCTGTGTCTTGAGCTCAGGGGCACTGCCCCAGCCATGAGCTTCCACCTGCCCCCTCTCATCCCTAAAAGTCTGGAACCCAGTACGTTCCTAATTCATGACCCCTTAGGGCTTATCATATCACAAAGGTACGATAAAAAGAAAATCTAATATTCAAGCAACTCTGCTAAACAAGCAGCTCTTTCAGGGTGACTATTTATTGCTATTTATGATGACAGATTATCTTTGTGATTTCCCCCAGCACATGTCTCCAGAGGAAATTAGATACAGTACTTTCCTTAAGCAGGGCCAGGAGAGGATGTTTCTATAAATACTTAACAACTTGTCAGGGGAGATTACAAATACTGGCACGTCCTTCACAATGTCATGTTGGTTATTGAAGCTGTTGTAAGAAATCAGGATAGTTTATTTTCTTCCTGTTTGAAGGTAGTGATACATTTTTTTGAGCCAGAGGAGGTGCTTCTAGAGGCAAAATCTCCAGGACTAGACTCAAGGCCAGGATTCTGGCATCCCCTGGTTTTCATATGGGACCATTAAGAGCATGGGCTTTGGGGCCAGATGTCTGATAGGCTCCACTATTTTCCAGCTCAGGGACCTTAGGCAAATTCCCTGAGCTTCTCACAACCTCAGATTTCTCTTCTGAGTGTGACGATATTATGACTCATCTCAAAGGTGTTGCAAAGAGGGACTTTCCTGGTGGTCCAGTGGTTAAGAAACTGCCTTCCAATGCAGGGGATGCTGGTTCGATTCCTGGTTGGGGAACGAGGATCCTACATGCCTCGGGGTGCCACAATTAAGACCTGAAGCAGCCAAAAAAAAAAAAAAAAAAGGCGTTGCAAAGATTAAATAAGATGATGTGCAAAAATTCCTTGATCCATAGTAAGTGATCTGCAGTACAGATCTCATTCTCCCCTCTTTTCAGCCCACTGAGGAGACCTCCCTCATCAGCAGACATGCGAGGCCCTAAGTTCTGTTGCCTTCTGACGTTTTGTGTGCTTAGGAGAAATTTGACAATGATGAGAATAATAAATGCAGCTAATGAATACTAACATCATCTCAGTCTCTTACCGCATGCCAAGGTTTGTTTTAAGGGCGTCACATGGATTCAGTCATTTAATCCTCCAAGCTACCTTATGAGGAGGGTACTAGCAGCGGCCAACTTTTACAGAGGTGGAAACTAAGACAGAATAATATGCTTAAGCCCACACAGGTAGAAGGGATGGAGCTGAGACTGGCTTCAGTCACTCAGGTACCCCGCAATGTGGTCTCCAGAGGAAGGCTGGCTCTTACTCCTTTCTGATAATCTCTCTCTTCAGTACCCTCAAGAATTTTCTCTTTATCCTAAATGTTCTGAGTTTAACCATCATGAGTCTAGGTATGGTTTTTTTTTCTTCCTTTTTTTTTAATTTATTTATCCTGCTTAACACTTGGTAGAATTTTTAGATCCAGGGAATCATGTCTTATTTAAGTTCTGCGAAATTCTCAGCTGTTATCTCTTCAAGTACTGACTTCTCTGTGAGCTCCGATCAGACCTATTTTAGAGCTTTTGGAGTTGCGTTTCCTGTCTTTCAACTTTTTCTTTCATATTTTTAAATCTCCTATGTCTGGCTCGGTTCTGTTTGATCTTTGCGTTCTCAATTTTCGCTCTTCCACCCTGTCCAGCATCCTGTCAATTTCTCTATTGAGTTTTAAAATTTCATGAACTGTTTTTTTTCCACTTCTGATTGGTTCCTTTCCATAGTCACTTCCTTTTTATTTCACCAGTGCACTTCCTGTGTCACAGTTGTGGGTCCTTTCTTGACCTCTGTAAGTCTATGATGATGCTTAGTTACTTAAGGAGTCCTTCTTGGAAGGGTCAACCTGATCCCTTTTCCTTCAAAGATAAGTGGTTTCATTTGTAGAGTTTGTGGTTAGTCCTTCGTGGTGGTGACTTCCTTGACTGATTTGTGCCTACTGTTTTTGAATTTACCTGCTGGATTTCTCAGCAGCTTCCACCCAGTCTCTAGGTCTTGTCATCTTGATAATTGAGCACAGGAAGTCTCAGGGCAGTCATGGTTGGGCAGGAAGTAGGTTTCTGATCCTTAGTTTCTTTTGGGAGGCCTCCATCTGGCTTGCAATCTGAGGTCGGCTGTATGGTTTTAGACCCATTTGCTAGGCTAGGCATGCTGCATTCCAGTGTTACTTTTAGGAGTCTTGCTTTAGGATCGACAGGAATTTCTCTTATTTTTGAGCATGCCTGTGTGTTTTTCCTTAGTACTAGGAATTTGGAGCAGAAATTCTGGGAGACAGCACCTCAGATAGCTCTGAGAAACTGCTCCAAAGAGGCAGGGAGGAAAGGTCAGTATATATGTGATTTTTGGCGAATGGGGAATTGTTGTTGTTCATTTGCTCAGTGGTGTCTGACTGTTTGTGACACCACGGACTGCAGCAGGCCAGGCTTCCCTGTCTTTCACTATCTCCCTGAGTTTGCTCAAACTCATGTCCATTGAGTTGATGATGCCATCCAACCGTCTCATTCTCTTTTTTCCCCTTCTCCTCCTGCCTTCAATCTTTCCCAGAATCAAGGGTCTTTTCTAATGAGACAGCTCTTTGCCTCAGGTGGCCAACGTATTGGGGCTTCAGCTTCAGCATCAGTCCTTCCAATGAATATTCAGGGTTGATTTCCTTTAGGACTGACTGGTTTGATCTCCTGTTATCCAAGGGATTATTCTTCATTAAAATGAAATAACTGATATTATTTCTCTAATAACAGAAAGAGCATACATAATATTTACCGTGAAGCATAATAATAAATAATAAGACAAACACCAGTGAACCGACCCCCTGCTTAAGTACTAGAACATCACCAGGGCTGTTGAAGTCACCGTGTGTTCCTCCTTGACCTCATCTCTTTGTCTCCTCCACTTCCAGGCGACCACTCTTGGGTATTTTCTGTTTATCTTTCTGTTGTTTCCCCCTCCATTATTTTTCACCATTTTTTTTTTCCTGCGAGGAGGTGCCATAACTTTCCTTAGAACTGTGCGATGAAGTCACAAAAATAATTAAAACACATTAGCACATAAATGGACCAACAAATCAATAGAACAGAACAGAGGATTTAGTAAGAGACTCAAGTTTGTAAGAGAATGTATTAGACAATAAAGGATGTATTTTAATCAAGGGTAAAAAGGATGATCTATTAAATAAACTGGTGTTGGGCAATTTGTTATCAGCTTGGAACAAAATATATTTTAGTTTCTTATCTCACACCTTATATAAAAGTGAACTCCTAATGGACTAAAACAAATCTAAATTAGAAAAAAGACCCAAATCATAATAGAACTAAAAGAAAATTTAGGAGAATAATTTTATAATCTTGGCGGTAGAAATGCCTTTCTAAGCAATACACAAAACCTCAAAGCTATGAAGGAAGAGATTTATACAGTTAATTGCATCAACATTTAAACCTTTGACACAGCAAAATAAGATCCAAAGGCAAACACCAGAATGATCAAGAATATTTACCACACATATAATAGATTCAAACCCACATGTGTGCTTGTTTATATATGTTTTAAATGCAAGAGGAGCCCTGGTGGGCTATCCTTGGGGTTGCAAAAGAGTCAGACCCGACTTAGCAACTGAACAACAGCAAATGGATTAAAAATTTACTACACCATAAAAAACAGAAGTCACCTGTAATTTTGCCCCTTAGGACCACTATTTACATTTTGTATACAGTGTTTCAGATTTTTCCCTCTTGTGCATTTTTTCTTAGTTGCATTGCTTCCATCTCTGGGATTATACTGTGTATGTTTTCTTTTCCCTATGACTTTTAACTTGGTACAGGGTAAATGTATTCCCATGTAAATAAATACATGCAAATGATTATTTCTTCTGCAAAAATCACAATGTCTATTTAATATATAAAGATACTAAAATTTGTATAATAAGTTAATTTCCCAAAATTAATATGCCTAATATAGGAGGAACTCTGACAAATCAGTAAGTTCAAGACAAACATACAATGGGACAAAATAAGTGAACAGGCCATCAATCCACAGAAGACCGAAGGAAAAACCCTGCAATGGCCAACAAACACAAAATGCCGATTTATCTCACTAATAATTTAAAAATCTGCAAGTAAAACATTTTTGATTTATTCCCTTGAGAAAAAAATTTAAAAGATATATAATGCTTGGCAGGGATGTAAAGAACTAGGCAGGCTTACAAGCTTTAGTAAACTGATATAGTATTTCTCGGGTAACTTGCCCATATCTATAAAAAATTTTTTTTTAAATACATACCTGGGTTCTGGCTTGCTGCTACTGCTAAGTCGCTTCAGTCGTGTCCGACTTTGTGCGACCCCATAGATGGCAGCCCACCAGGCTCCCCCATCCCTGGGTTTCTCCAGGTAAGAACACTGGAGTGGGTTGCCATTTCCTTCTCCAATGCCTGAAAGTGAAAAGTGAAAGTGAAGGCACTCAGTCGTGTCAGATTCTTCGAGACCCCATGGACTGCAGCCTACAGGCTCCTCTGTCCATGGGATTTTCCAGGCAAGAGTACTGGAGTGGGGTGCCATTGCCTTCTCTGGCTTAGTCCCACTGAAATCACAGCCGGATAAAAGGTCACTGTGATGTGGTCAAGGGCAGAGGGGAGGGTGGTGCATGGGCTGGAGGGAGAGGTTTTAAATTTTGGTTGATTATACTTCAAAATACTCTTGGAGTATATGTCTTTTTTTTTTTCTAAAAAAGAAAAAAGCTTTGGGTACATTTTCAGTCTTCCTAAATTTTTCTTGGTAAATATATTGCTATCAGAATCAGAAAGTCAACAGTTTTAAGGAAAGGTTTTAAAGGGGAATAAATCAATGTTTGAAATGGTTATACTATATAAATGTTCAGTGTGCATCTCCCACAAAAACAATAGCAAAAAAAAAAAAAAAGACAAAATAAAAACTCCAGCTACAAAGCTATACAAGAGACAGACAGTGATCACCTCATATCTCATTATTTTCAGGAAAAAAAAAAACAAACCACAATTCCTTAGAATGAGATATAAAAGGGATATGGATCCGTAGCCTTCTGTGACTTCCCAGGTCACTCACTCTTCCATGCTCCAAATATTGAGTTCAAGCAACCCCCAACAGTTTCCTGGAGTTGAAGTGCTCTTTGTTGACTGGGCTCAATGCAGAGGCTTTCCCTGCTGCCTAATGGATCACCCTTCCCCTGGAGAACAGACGCTGGCCCTGGTAGTTCAGTGTCTGCTTAGGACCCAGCAGAAGGACTTATAGTCAGCAGTCATGGTACATATGTACTTTATGAATGAATGAAAAAAGGAATGAATCGATGGCTTACAGTTTCAGCTAGAGACAGACCCAAGACCCTTGAGACAGTGGGGGAGGCAGGCTTCATCTGGCTCTCTGCTAGCAAGTTATTTTCCCCACATCTGATCTCTGCTTCTTCATAGTTATTATGGCAAGAAAATGGTAAGAGCACATGAATGGCTTCTGAGAGTGGAAAGTGGCCATGCACGTTCATGATGACTCACTGGCTGCCAGATTCCCATACTATGTGGAAGCCCTGCCTGCTAGGGGACCCTGGGCTGCAGAGCACCCCTTCTCTAAAAAAATCTGACCTGCTTGGAGTCTTAATTTAACAAAGACAAAGATAGAGACTGCAGGATGCCTTTGATGGTGGGAGGAGAGCCTGGGCAAGGCAAACCCGGCCATGTATCTAATGTACGCAAGCAGCTTTGTTCAGCGCGTTTGGGGGCCACGTAATAAATCACATTTTTATTTGACAGCAGCTCCATCCTCACAGAAGAGTCACTTGGATCATCTCTCTGTCCAGGACTTGGCATCCGCAAGGCACTCTCATGAGCCCAGTTATTTTGAGCTGTAATGAAAATCATAACAAGCAGTGTCATGGACCTCATTTTTGCTAACTGATGCAAAGTATCTTTCTCTTAATTATAAAACTGGCTATAAAAACTTTTAAATTGGGGGGTATTTTCAGTGTTCAAGGAGGAAGCCACTCTAGCATTCATGTGGGATGACAGGTAGTCAATGAGGAGAGGAAAAAAACCCCAGGCTGCCTCCATCGGTCCCTCTGTTCTCGCCGCACTAAATTACGGAATTAATAGGCTCTTAGAAAAGACTGACACTCAGTTACTGTGAGAAAGACAATTAAATGTGGAAACCCACTTTTCTCATGGCATTGAATTTTAACGAGAGGCTTTGAGACTCAATAAATCTCTTTCCTATTTCTTCTCCTGTGTCCTATAGGTTCTTCAAAACAACATCTAGAACACTGAAGAGGCTCTTCTCTCCTCTTGATCCTCTCAAACTCCTCATTCAGGTTGTGATTTTTTTCCAGGAATTTTCTTTGAGATCAAGGAGAATTATAAATACCCATTCAGTTCAGTTGCTTCCCAGATGGTCCTCTTGTTTCTGTCTTTGCCTCTTCTTAACAATCTAGGCCAGATTCATTCATTCGGCCATTCCTTCATTCACTCATTCACTCATCACTCACTCATTTGTGTATTCCCTTGACAAACAATCCTTGGAGCTTGTGTTCTCTAGGTGCTAAAGGTCTGATTCAATCTAAGGAAAAGAGAAAGGGACTCTATGCCTGGGGTAAGAGCCTCAGAGATGGATGTAGAAGGTGCAAGAGTACTTAAAGGAAGAGTCAGTCCCCACACAGGTGCCCTCCCGCCTCCACCCCGTCCAGCATCAGGCCTCTGTCTGCAGCTCCTCTGTCCTCATCTGGCACAAAACAGGCACTTGCTAAATGTGTCCCAATTGACTCAACTTCTCAGCCTTTCAGTTGAGTCCTCCCAAGGTTATGCATCCAACTCAAATTAGTCTGTACTCTGCCCCAGAGGCTTACATGATTAATTGAGAAGAAAAATCCTTTTTGAGGGGAGGAGGGTGAATTTTTTTTTTAATTCCACTTTTCTCCCAGCCTCAGCTGTTCAGCAGTCAAGCATTTGTCATATTTTAGTCCTTTAACTACTAGTCATTTCTGACTAATACCCAGCAGGCCGTCATGGGGTACGATTTCCAAGATGATAAATGTCTGCCTTCTTATCTTTTGATATCTGAAAGTAGAAAATTTCAAGGAAAAAGGGTTTTACACCAAGACGACCATAAATCTCATTGTGTTCACAACAGAAGGCTGACCAGAGGAGTTTATTAAATCCGTAAAGGATTTGATGTATATCAAACTGTTACATAAAGTCAATACTTTGCAGAGAAGCAGACAATAAATACTCAGCAAGAGGCAATATTTCTATCAGGGAGAAGGCAATCGCATAAAGATTAGGGGAGCAATTTCAATATTGCCCGTCTCTCTGCTGTAAGGAGACATGTCTTGTTTTCCAGAATGATCACGGGGGAAGGAGCGGGGGTGGGGCAGCAGCCTTCTTTACTTGGCTAATCTCAGCATCAAGCCCGAACTAGATGTTAGGCACCAAATGTTTGTGTTCCCTCATACATTCATATGTTGGAGCCTTATCCTTCAGTGTGACTGGATTTGGAGATGGGACCTCAGAGGAGGTGAATTGGGTTAAATGAGGTCATAAGGGTGGGACTCTGATCGATAAGGTGATAGAGTTAGTGGTTTTGCCAGTAGTCATGTGCAAATGTGAGAGTTGGACCATAAAGGAGGCTGAGCGCTGAAGAACTGATGTGTTCAAGTTGAGGTGCTGGAGAGGACTCTTGAGAGTCCCTGAGACTGCAAGGAGATCAAACCAGTTAGTCCTAAAGGAAATCAACTCTGAATATTTATTGGAAGGACTGATGCTGAAGTTGAAGCTCCAATATTTGGCCATCTGATATGAAGAGCTGACTCATTCAGAAAGACCTTGATGCTGGGTGGCACCTTGCTGGTGCAGGACAGAGACGTTGTCTCCCTTGTCTGCTTGTCAGGAAAGGTGGTCTTTAGAGGGGCAGGTAGTATACTGAGAGTGTAGGCACTGAATTGTGCATTAAAGTATGTTAAGAAGACAGATTGTACGTGAAGTGTGCTTACCACCAAAAAAAGTCCCTAAGCCCCCAAACCAGAACACAAACCAGCAACAACAAACCACACAAAGAACACAAGTACCTTTCTGGAGAAGATGGATATGTTTAATGCCTTGCTCATGTGGATGGTATCACAGGTGTATTTATATACTCAAACTCATCAAAATGTATATGTAAGATATGTGCAATTTTTTTGCATCAGTTTCAGTTATATCTCAATAGGACTTCCCTGGTGGCTCAGATGGTAAAGAATCTGCCTGCGTTGTAGGAGATTGTGGAGAAGGGAATGGCCATCCACTCCAGTATTCTTGCCTGGAGAAATCCATGGACAGAGGAGCCTGGCAGGCTATAGTCCATGGGGTTGAAAAGAGTTGAGCATGACTGAGTGACTGATACTTTCACTATATCTCAATAAAGCTTCAAAAATAAAAAATGAATGAAACTACGAGGGAGAAAGGACAGCTCTGCCCACAGTTGTAAGTACACGCAACAGTGCTTTCAAAGGGGAGTTCCTTGTGCCAGGAAACAGGAAGACATCTCTGAATTATACCAGCTTGTCAGGGTTTCGGGAGGCCATCTGTGCACGCTACGAGTTTTTGGATGCAAGTAACAGAAAAATCCAGCTGGTTAATGTCTTGGCTCACGATAGGGTGAGCCTTCAGGGTTGTTTTGATGATGATGTGACCAGGCCCCACCTTCCCTTTTTAGTCCCCTCCTCTGTGACGATTCCTTTTTCATAGTTGCTTTTTCCCCCTCTCGTGACCACCAAGATGCCTGCCAGTTTTGGAGGGCTGTCTGATCCCTGGTTCATGGTCCCTGGGAGAAGGGTATTTTTGCCCTCCCAACCAGCAAACAAAATCTTCAGACTTCAGCTGGTTGGATCCACTTAGGTGAGAAATTTCCAAGAGGATGGAGCTCCCAGCTTAGTGAGACCTGGCACATGGCCCCAGGGGTGGAGGAAGTAGGAGGTGGGGGATGGAGTCAGCTTCCTCTGAAGCACCCAGGATGTGTGGGGGAGAGTAGATGCCTGCCTGAAAATCCTGAGTTGTTAACCGAGAGAAGGGAGGGTCGTGCTGGGAAGCTCCGAACAGCACATGCTCGAAACAGCAATATCTCTTTGCAGAATTGTTAGTGGTGTGCCAAACCCAGAGACAGAGATGGGAAAGAAAGCGGACGAGGCTGTCAGACATCACGAGGTCCAACTTCCTGATTTTACAGATGGGAAAGCAAAGAGTCAGAGAGGTGGGTGAAAGAGCGCCCAGACTTCGCAACAAGGCATAGCAGAGCTAGGAACAAAACTCCTCCTAAGGCTCTTTCTCCCCACTCTAACGCACAGATGGGAGAGAGAGAGAGAAGAACAGGGTGGGTGGCTGTTCTCTGAGATTTCTGGCTTTTCCCCCTTTGGAGGGTAGGAACCCTTCAGCAGAGCTGCCCATGAGGCAAGGGAATGACAGGAAAAACAAAATCCATGAAAAAAACAAACAACACTCAAACTAGAAAATAGGCTAAATACATGAATAGACATTTCACTGAAGGAGATATAGAGCTGGAAAATGAATCTAGGGTGTTCGATACCAGCAACTGTTAGGGAAATGCCAATTAAAACCACAAGGAACTATCACCACACACCTATCAGAATGGGTAAAAACAAAGTAATAATGACAACACCAAATGCTGGTGAGGATGCTGAGAAACTGGATCATTTAGGCATTGCTGGTGAGAATATAAAATGGTGCAGCCACTATGAACAACAGTTTGACAGCTTCCTTACCAACTAGCAACTATGGTACAACCAGGCAACCATACCAACATCCTAGACGTTTACCCAGAGAAGCGAAAACTGTGTTCATGCAAAAGTCTGTACACAAATTTTCAAGGCTGCTTTACTGGTGAGTCAAAAAATTGGAGTCGGCCCAGATGTTTTTTGATGGTTAAATGGTTAAATAAACAAGTATATCCATACCATGGGCTATTTACTACTCAGCCATGAAAAGGAAGGAGAAGGCAATGGCAACCCACTCCAGTATTCTTGCCAGGAAGGTCCCATGGATGGAGGAGCCTGGTAGGCTGCAGTCCACGGGATCACTAGGAGTTGGACACGACTTCACATTCCCTTTTCACTTTCATGCATTGGAGAACGAAATGGCAACCCACTCCAGCATTCTTGCCTGGAGAATCCCAGGGATGCAAGAGCTGGGTGGGCTGCTGTCTGTGAGGTCGCACAGAGTCAGACACGACTGAAGCGACTTAGCAGCAGCAGCAGCAGCAGCCTGAAAGGGAATATACTGTTAATTCAGCTTGGTTGAATATCC
Organism: Aepyceros melampus; assembly: GCA_006408695.1. NCBI lineage: Eukaryota > Metazoa > Chordata > Mammalia > Artiodactyla > Bovidae > Aepyceros > Aepyceros melampus. The sequence goes on along the minus strand of SJXQ01005523.1, from coordinate 483,269 downwards.
AGAGAATTGTGCCGAATGAAAACAGCCAGTCCCCAAAGGTTACAGACTGTATGATTTCATTTTTGTAACATTTTTGAAACTACTAAGTTACAGACATGGAGAACAAATTAGTGGTTGCCAGCGATTAGGGATCGTGGGTGGAAGGTGATGAGTGTGATTTTAAACACAGAGAAGGGTCAGTATCTTGAGTGTGGAGTTGCATACAAGGTGATACAGTGACCAATACTAACATCGCCACTACAAGGAGATAAGATTGTAGAGAACTTAATTTTTGTTGTTCAGTCACTCAGTCGTGTCCAGCTCTTTGTGACCCCATGGACTGCAGCATGCCAGGTTTCCTTGTCCTTCAGTATCTCCCCGAGTTTTCTCAAACTCATGTACATTGAGTTGGTGAATACACACACAATGAATACCAGGAAAACTGAGGGAACCAGAACAAGATCAGTAGGCTGTATCAATGTCTGTTTCCGGCTGGTGATGTCACAGTACAGTTTCAAACTGGGCAAAGTGGGCAGGGCTTTCTCTTTGTTGTATCTTTTAGAATGTGATAGATCTTTTTCCTTAAAATTTTTGTTGATTTAGTTTTGGCTGCAGTAAGTCTTAGTTGAGGCTTAAGTTGCATGTGGGATCTTAGCTCCCCAGGCAGGGGTGGAGCCTATGCCCTCTTCATTGGAAGGTGGGTTCTTAACCACTGGAACACCAACGAAGCCCCTCTGTGTTATTTTTTACAAGGGCATGTGATTCTACAATGATCTTAGATGTTTTTTTAAGGAGCAGAGGACTTTGCAGTGGACATTTTCACCTTTTCTATTGCTAGGAATGTCTGGTCTTCCCCAAAGCTGCCAATACGTGGGCACACAGAGACAGGAAATCAAGTCCTGGTTGGGCTCTCAGAAAGGTCAGGGTGGCCTCTGATAATTGTCTCCCCATGGCCAGAAGCAGGGGATGGTGTGTCATTAATGATGCATATTAGGACACCTGTTGCCAATGATAAAGTCATCCTGGATGGCCCCTGTGCTGTCCAAAACACATGGTTGAAGAAACACTTTCACAAAAGGGACTCGGGATGGAAAGTTGTTTTATTTTTCCAGAGTCCTTGGGAAAAAGACCCTGATATAATCACTCCCCAGTCCAGGATAAATGAACACAAAAAGTGCTTCAAGAATGCAGCGTGTCTGATGGATTTTATTGATCGGCTCTTCCCTGGGTTTCCTCGGGAAATGCTCCGGCTCCCTTGTCTCGGCTACGGAGACATCAACACGATTCTTTTCATTATAGGAGGGCCTTTCCTTGGAATGAAATATGAAGTGGAGTGTGTTCCACTCTCACCTCGGGCTGGTATGGTGCCTGGGCTCTGATAGACATTTCATTGTTTTCAAACAAATATCAACTTCCATCAAATATTGGTTTTATATGAAACCAGAGTAATCATGAGTGCTTTTTGTCACTAGAGTAAAAGAACAATGAACAGCCCAGGGGTCATTACTTTCTTCCCAGTAAAGTGATCGTGTGTGTGTGTGTGTGTGTGTGTGACTCAAAGAACAAGAGGAGAGAGGTAGACCAGAAGATCCATCTCTTTTCATTCTGACCCTTGATGTTTCTGTTTTTCTTAGCAGCAGCTGCAGCAGCAGGAGAGGTCACAGCCCTTGCTGAGTTTGTCCTCCTATCTGGAGGGAACCAGAAATGCCAGGAAGTGTGGGGTGGGAGTGGGCTGGGAGGTGGTACAGTGGTGGATGGAGGTGGTCTGGAAGTCAGCTGCCAGGTGCCTGGGATCTAAGCAGCTCTAAACAGACCTGCTGTATGTCCCCAGAACATACTTGCCCTCTCTGAATCTCCATTTCCTCTCGCTTAGCAGGAAACTAGGTGCCTAAATGGATTCTAGGGTCCTCTGGCGCTGGAGTTCTAAGGCATTTATGACAGCCTGTGGGATTTTTTCCATCTGTGGTTTTCTTTGCTGAAACCCACTAGGAATCAGGAGTGGCCCCGGAAAGGTGTCCAGGATCACTGATGCTTCTCACCCCTGTTAGTTACCTTCTTATTGTAGTTCTCCCACATCTTGATTTTTTCCCACCTTCTGTCAAACTACTTCATATCAGACAACTCCAACTCTGTCTTAGGCTTGAATACCTCCAGTGATGAGCGCTCCCCACCTTATAGGCAGCCCCTCTACTGTTGGGAAATTTCACTCTTGGAGAATCTTATGCAGAACAGATGGTTTCTGATTACCCTTCATCCAGCTCTCTGTCTTCACATGGAGCAAAAGCTCGTTTTTCTCACAAGTGACAGCTTTCATGTGTTGAAGGATGGTGATCAAGACCCATTAGTCTGTCCACCTCCAGACTAAGTACTCCCAGATCCTGAATCATTTATGGGTTGAAGTTGCGAGAGTCTTTATCATGCTGGTTTGGTTCTTATAAATAAGTTATACAGCTGAAAAATGTCTCTTCTTACATATATAAGAATTGATCATAAAGGGAATGTAATATCACTATAGAAAATTTGTTGACTAGAGGATAAGAAAAAAGTCACCAAAGTTCTCATTAAACTAATTATGATTCATACTTTGGTATATTCCTTTCTGGCTTTTTCTCTGTCGATTTCTAAATTTGAATATTTTTTTATCCCTTTCTCCACTTCACAGCACATTAGAATTGTTTCCTACTTCCTCCTAGTCTTTATTTCTTTAAATTTATTTTTTAATTGGAGGAAAATTGCTTTACAATGTTGTGTTGGTTTCTGCCCTACAACAATGCGAATCAGCCATAATTATACATATATCACCTCCCTCTTGGGCCTCCCTCCTCTCCCCTTACTGCACCCCATGAGGTCATCTCAGAGCGCCAGGCTGGGCTTGCTGTTATATAGCAACTTCTCATCAGCTGTCTATTTTATACATGATAGTGTATATATGTGTGTGTGTGTGTGTGTGTGTGTGTATGCTATTTTCTCTTCTAATCTTTATAAGCATCACTTTGAAAGTATGCGGACTCTTCCATCTACTTATCCATTGTATGAATGGATTATAATTTATTTAACCAAACTCATACTGTCAGACATTTAGATTGTTTCTGTTTTTATGCATCTATAATGAATGCCATGAAGGACACTTTTGGTTGAGGCTTCTTCAAGAAAAATGTCAGCGAGATGCATCATTGGGTCTAAAGGTTTGAATATTTATGGATTACTAGGTATGGTCCCAGCGCTTTGTAGGAGAGTTACCAGGTGTCCACTGTCAGATCCAGCACCTGGACTGAGCTCTGGAGAGAATGCTCTGAGTGGACTGGATAACACTGGGCAGTAGTGGGTGGCCGGCTCCCTCAGGCTGGACCCTGGGTGTCTGTTTACTGATGGAAACAGTGTCAGATAATGGGAAAGAGTTTGAGCTTCAGAACCTGGCAGGACCAGGGCTCAGCCATTGGCCTGTTGCGTTATCTTTGGGAATTTATGGAGACTTGATTTCCACTTCTGTAAAATGGGAGCAATACTAACCGTAATACCTGCACTCAGCATGGTCACCAATGGCCTGTGTACTAGTTTCTGCTCTAACAAATGTCTACAAACTTGATGACTTTACACAACAGAACTGTATTCTCTCATAGTTCTGGAGGCCAGAATCTGTGTCGTCAGTGTTACAGAGTTTGGCCATTCTAAAAGACATGTAATGATATCTCACTGTTGTTTAATTTATATTTCCCTGATGACATAGTTTGTGGAGCCATCATTTCATATGCTTATTTGTCATCTGTGTATTTTCTCTGGTGAGGTGTCTGTGAAGGTCTTTGGCTCATATTTTAATTGGGCTGCTTGTTACTTTATTGTTGAGTTTTGAGAGTTCTTTGTGTATTTTAGATAGCAGTCTTTTTTCAGATGTGTCTTTTGCAAATATTTTCTTCCGGTCTATGGCTTGTCTTCTCATTCTCTTGATATTGTCTTTCACAGTTCACTATACTTTTTGATTTTATAAAATGAGTCATCAAAATAACTGAAAATAAGACTAGAGTCTCAACTACTGAAAGATAAAGAGAAAAGAAAAGATCAAGTGTGTGATAATTTTCTCATCTTTTACAGCAGAAGGAAGCACATGAAGGCCCACAGGCTGGTTTCTGCTTGTCACCCATTCTTTCTCTCTTATTTTTTTACCACCTGGTTTTGTAAATAAAGTTCTATTGGAGTGCAGACACGCTCATGCGTTTGCCTATTGCTGGTGGCTCCTTTCATGCTACCACAGAAGTGACTAATTGTGACAGAGACCATATGGCCTGCAAAGCCTAAAATATTTACTGTCTGACTCTTTATTTTAAAAAATGTTGACCATTGTTTTAGAGCAAGACCTCCAAGATGGAGGGATTAAATGTAGCTCATAAAATTATAAAAACATCTGCTGGAGAGTTAGGACATATTTTGTGTACTTTGCAACTCACAAGAAAGAAAACTTTACTTGAAAGATGTAAAACAACTTATGCAGGAAATAATGGGCATCAAGAAAGCATTTAAAGCAACAAAAATGAGGATAAAATAAGACCCAGAAATATCTATCATTTAAATAAAATAAATGAGACAAGCCTACTCATTAAAATAAACAAGCTGAATGTTAAGTTGTATTTAAGAGATGGATTAAAAATAAAAACAGTGCAAAAATTAGTTAAAGAAAGGGAGTTGTGGTTAAAATGACTAGACATTATCTCCCCCCAGAGACTTACTAAAATGATAGCAAGAGAAAAAAATCAGTATAATTAGTGATGTCGAAGTCAGCAAGTAAAAGTTCAGCCATGGATAGGAGACTTCAACAAATTCCTTTAAGACAGAAAGGACGTAACTGGCTATGCAGGGTAGAAAAAGTGCAGAGGAGAGTTAAGGTAGACAGAGACAGAGATTTGAGAAGACTCTCCCTCTAGAGCCCAGAGCAGCTTGGGATTCTGAAACCCTAGTAAATGCAGTGAAAGAACAGGCTGAAAGGAAGAAGTAACTGAACATCTGTCTACACAGTCACACCCCCACACTCCTTTTCCCTCCACAGAAAACCCAGCAGCCAGGTATCTGCTACCTTCTTTGGGAAACAGATCAGGGTCTTCTTTTAAATAATCTGAAAGACCCCAGAGAAAAGGCCACCTGCTTTTTCTGTCCTTTGGGGACTTCCATTATTTTGGCTACCTCCCTATCTGACCATCAGAAAGCAGCGCCTGTAAGTGAGAATCTGAGTAAGTGGGAAGGAGACCAGGTTCCTCCCAAGATGGCTCATTCACGTAGCTGTAAGGAAAAGGCCTCAATTCCTTGCTGGCTGTTGGCAGGAGGTTTTAGTTCTTCAACTTGTGGACCTCTCTTCAGGGCTGCTTGAGTGTCCTCATGACACGGCAGCTTGCTTCTCCCATACTGATGGATCAGAAAGAGAGAGAAAGAACAAGCACTAAGAGGAAGGCTTTTGCAACTTAGTCTTGGATTGTATACCATCATTTCCATTTTCTTCTATCATTAGAAACAAGTCACTGAAGCCACATTCATGGGGAGGAGAATTAGGCTTCACCTCTTGAAGGAAGGAGAACCAAAGTGTTTGGGAACAATTTTAAAACAACCACAGACTCTAACTAAAAGAAGAGGTAAAAATCAGTACATTACTAAAAATAATTTTAGAGAAAGCTGAGGTACTACAAAAGATAATAAAAGATGTAATGGTTATCCTCAGAGAGACTATTACATTCATTAAATAAATAACAAAATGGATGTTATGGAAACAAAATGAAAAGAACCAGATAGAGATCTTGGGGATTAAAAGTTGCTGATTTTTTTCTTGATTCACTTATCTTTTTTTTTTTTTTTTGAAAATTTTGCTTTTTTTTTTAAAATTGAGATGAACTTTACATGATGCAAAACAAACCATTTAAAATATATAACTCCGTGGAATTTAGTGCATTCACATTGTTGTGCAACTATTCCCTCTGCCTAGTTCTAAACATTATCTTCATCCCCAAAGGAGATAAATCCTCCCAAAGGAGACTGTATCCATAGCGCCTGGCAGGTGTTCCCCAGCCCCTCCCCAGCCTCTGGCAATCACCCATCTGCTTTCTGTCTCTATGGACTTGCCTATTTTGGACAGTTCATGTAAATGGAATCACACAAAATGTGACCTTTTTTTTTGTCTGACTTTTTTCACTTAGCATGATGTTTTCAACTGCTGATTTTTTTAAAAATTTCAAATTACCATCATTCTAAATTCCATATATATGTGTAAGTTTGGACTCTGTAGGAGAGGGAGAGGGTGGGATGGGTTGGCAGAGTGGCAGTGTAACATGTGTGATATCATAAGTGAAACGAATCGCCAGTCCAGGTTTGATGCAGGATGCAGGATGCTTGGGACTGATGCACGGGGATAATCCAGAGAGAAGGTGTGGGGCGGGAGGGGGGAGGTAGGGGTCGGGATTGGGAGTTCATGTATACTCGTGGTTGATTCATGTCAATGTATAGCAAAATGAATAGGACGCTTGGGACTGATGCACGGGGATAATCCAGAGAGAGGGTGTGGGGCGGGAGGGGGGAGGTGGGGGTTGGGATTGGGAGTTCATGTACACTCGTGGCTGATCCATGTCGATGTGTAGCAAAACGAATACAGTATTGTAGAGCAAAACAAACTAAAAAAATAAAAATTAATTAAAAAAAATTTCAAATTAGTAGAAGGATTGGAGGCTAAGTTAGAAGAAACGTCTAAGAAAGGGGGTCATACAGAAAAAAATGAGGGAAATACGAGTGAACAGCAGTGTTAGGAGATCGATCCAGTGGTCCAGGATCTAACATGAACTCCACAATGAACAGAGAAAATAGAAAGGAGAAGTTTGTGAAAGAAATAATATAAGAAAATTCCTCAGAAATAGGGACTCAAATGTCTAAAGGAGCGGCATAATAAATCACAACAGGCCCACATTAACACAATCTATCATGACATTAAGTTTCCAGAGGATGGGGGAAAAACAAAACCCAGCAAATCAAATGCCTGGAAATTAAAGAAAAACTCTCTCAAAGATAACTTCTGTGTTAAAAATAAATTAATGCTGACAATGAAGAATATCTAGAACATAAGAATATATGAGAATGAAAACACTAGGTAATGATGCTTAGAAATACCTCTTGAAGGAAAATCTTACTCTTAAAACGCTCATATAACCGAACAAGTGTAACCAGTATGTTGAACAAGCCAGACTCCTATAATTCTCTTTTAAGGAGAAAAACATCTTTATTTTTGAGCGTCCCTTTCATCTGTTTGGCTCAGTTGTTCTTCTTCCCCTAACACCTAAAGGATGAGTATACTCAATCCTTTTCTGATAACTCTCAGGTAGTTAAAATTGCATATAATCACTTTAGAGCACAAGCAAAGTCTTGAGTAATTCAAAGTGTTTCTGACACCGTCATTCCTACTCCAACCCCCAGCCCCTTTTGGTTTGGAGCTGAAGGAAAGGAGGAGAAGAAATGGGGCATATAACACATGTACTTGCCAATACTGTCCTAAGATGGCTCACATGCTTTGTACTTGGAATGTGGTTAAAGCAGATTGCCTATGAGCACTTTCCTCATTTCTTAAGAGGCTCCTCTGCCGCGTCCTTGCCTACAGCTCTTGTTTCTCGCGCACGTTCTCTTCATCTGGTCCCGCTGGCTTCCCTCAGCCTCATCTGATGCCATGCTGTGACCTTCTAGGTACAGTCGTCTGTGCTTTCTCAGGGGTGGGTCAGACCTCAGTTCTCTGTGTGCCCACCTGCAGAGAACTTCCAAACTCTGCTGTAACCCGCCCACCTTCTCAGGCTCAGGAGGTTGCATCGTCCATGCTGCTCCTTGGAGCCGGGTCTGACTTAAAACACGGCTTTCTCCAAATAAATACTCCCTGAAAATGGGTTCAAACCTCTTTGCTCAATCCTACTGTATCCACACTGTGGTCCCTAACCAGTTCTGGAGCACTGTGCTTGAATGCTCTACATTGTGTTGCATCTCTGATCTCAATTTTGGTATATTTGGGGGGAATATATATATTGTTCACTCAGCCAAATTCTGCAATTTAGCAACATATTACACCAGAAAGAATTACAATCGATGAATTAAAGAATTAAAACAAACAGATTAAGCATGCAATTTAAAAAGTCAGGAAAAATCAACTAAATTAATTCAAGGTTCAAAAAAGTATTACTGAATTAGAAAACAAAATCAATAGAGCTGATAAATAAATTTAAGAAGTACTATGTATGGAAGAGGGGGCTTTCCTGGTGGCTCAGGGGTAAAGAATTGGCCTGCAATGCAGGAAACAAGGGTTCAATGCCTGGATCAGGAAGATCCCCCAGAGGAGGGCATGGCAATCCACTCCAGTATACTTGCCTGCAGAATCCCAGGGTCAGAGGAGTCTGGCAGGCTACAGTCCATAGGGAGGCAAAGAGTTAAACATGACTGAAGCTACTGAGAACTCATGTATAGGAGAACACACAATAAAATTGATAAATCATTGGGAAATAACTCAAATACACTATACTGGAAACAAACAAGAGAAAATACTGCTGATCTAAAAGAAATTTTAAAAAAAGGTTTTTAAACTTTTATTTTCATTTGGAGTATAGCAGCAGCAGCAGCAGCTGATTAACAATGTTGTGATAGTTTCAGGTGGACAGCAAAGGGACTCAGCCATGAGTACACACGATCCATTCTCTCTCCAAACTCCCTTCCCATCCAGGCTGCCACCTAACATTGGGCAAAGTTCCCTGTGGTATACAGTAAGTAGGTCCTTGTTGGTTATCCGCTTTAAATACAGAAGTGTGTACATGCCAATCCCAAACTCCCTAACTATCTCTTCCCCCCACATCCTTCCCCACTGGTAACCATAAGTTCATCCTCTGAATCTGTGAGTCTGTTTCTGTTTTGTAAATGAGTTCATTTGTATCATTTCTTTTAAGATTCTGTATATAAGGGATATCATAGGATGTTTCTCTTTCTCTGTCTGACTTGCTTCACTTGGTATGGCAAGCATTAGGTCCATCCAGGTTGTTGCAAAGGCATTATTTAATTCTTAAAAAAATGTGTTTTTGCAAAAAATTCAGAGGAGCTACATTTGTAAACATGGATGAAAAAATATATTTTCCAGGAACTATAAATGGTCAAGATTGATTTCATAAGAGACGGAAACCTAAATAGACTAAAGGCAATGGAAGAAATTGAGAATGTTATTAAAAAGCAACCTTTCCACAAAAGTGCAGTTCCAGATGGTCTCAAAGGTAAGTTCTTTCAAATGTTCAAGTAACAGATGAACTTGATACTATTTAAACTCTTCCAGAACCAAGAGAAATAAGGATGGCTCCCAAGTTCTTTTTATAAAACTATCATAACATGGATACCAAAATTTGACAAAATTAGCACAAAGCTAGATAACTTCAGACCATTCTCACTTAACACAACCATGAAAAAATATCATTTCCACAGCCTATTAAAAGAACAAAATACCATGTTCAAGTGGGGTTCTTCCTACAATTCAAAGGCCTTTCCAAGTTATAAAATCATACATTAATGTATTAAAGGGAAAAGACAACAGAACACCAGCTCAATTAAGATACCAAAAAGGAATTTTATGGAATCCAACATTAACTCCTAATTTAAAACAAACAATAAACTAACTTCATATATGGGAGTGGGTGCATGTGTATGTGCGAAGTCAGTTCAGTCGTATCCGACTCTGTGACTCTACGGACTATAGCCCGCCAGCCTCCTCTGTCCATGGGATTCTCCAGGCAAGAATACTAGAGTGGGTTGCCATGCCCCACTCCTGGAGATCTTCCCAACCCAGGGGTCAAACCTGCGTCTCCTGCTTTGCAGGCAGATTCCTTACCGCCGAGCTATCAGGGAAACCCACATATGAGAGTAGACGGTACACCTCTCCAGTGCCCATTCACTGCCCATTGGAGCAGCCGAGAGTTTGAGTTTCACTGACCCTCACCCTGCTCTAAGGGAGATTCCTTAGCCCTAAATTGGTTAGTGTAATTCTACCACCACGAGGAATAGTTAAAGATGGACAGTAACACAGCAAGTCATTTCCTGACCACAATGACTGCTTCAAATATGAATAGTCTTAGGACAGTGCAGTCAGAGTAAACCTCAGGACTTTTAATTTCTTCAAAGTTGAACGAAGAGAAGTTGTCTTTTCTTCTTGATTATACGGTTTGCAAATGTCAGGTCTTGAACTGGGTAATCATTTTCTTTTTCCCCCCTCAAGAGGAAAACCAACCAGACAGCAAAGCCAGAATATAGAAGAGAGCATAGCTCAGAAAGTTGCAGTGACAGTGGAGCCCTGATCAAATTGCACCTGGATCTTAATCTACCTTTGGGATTTTTTTTTTTTTTTAAGTTCTCTGTATTGTTTGAGGCAGCTTGAGTGGGTTTTCTATGACTTGCAGCCAAAAATACTCTGATTCAGACTGATATTTTCTTACTATGATTTAAAAAGTTGAGCTCAAATCAATCTAATGGTGAGAGACTAGCAGCATGCTCATTAAACCCAGGGTATATAAATGAAAACAGCATCAGCAATAGCTGGCCTGGGGGAAATCCTGGATTTCTGGGCATATGAGGTCAAAGAGGGATGGATAAAGATGAGCTGAAAAGGCCTGACAGCTCTGGGGACTCTGAGATGAAGAGCCCAGAGAAGACAGATGCTCTTTGCTGACTTGCTCAAAATCAGCTCCCAGGTCAGGGGGCTCTAGCTACTTTCCTTGAGGCCTGTGGTTCTCATCTTGCAGTGATTTTTCCTTCCAGAGGACATATGGCAGTGTTTGAAGACATCTCTGGTTGTCACCTTCAGCAGGGAGGTGTTATTGGCATCAAGTGGGTGGAGGTCAGAGATGCTCCCAAACATCTAACAAAATACAGGGACCCTCCCCAGCCCCTACCTCCACCCCTACTCCCAACAAGGAATTATCCAGCTGAAGATGTCCCTAGTAAGAATGCATGCATGCTAAGTCTCTTCAGTCGTGTCCAACTCTGTGTGACCTCATGGACTGTAGCCTGCCAGGCTCCTCTGTCCATGGGATTCTCCAGGCAAGAATACTGAAGTGGGTTGCCATGCCCTCCTCCAAGGGATCTTCCTGACCCAGGGATCAAATTCTTGTCTCCTATGTCTCCTGTACCAGCAAGTGGATTCTTTATCACTAGCACCACCTGGGAAGCCCCCTAGTGAAAATGGATACATGTATATGTGTGTCTGAGTCCCTCCATTAAACGACTATAACCCCAATACAAAATAAAAAGTTTTAAAAAAAGTTGTTCCTAGGGCCAAGGTTGAGAAATCCTGCCTTTACGCTCTCAGTTTTGCTGGTTTATGTCCGCACTTCCTCCCTTGGCTGTGTGGGTAGCCTCGCAGTGTGGCTAAGGTGCTCTCACAGCACACGTCATTAAGGTTAGATGAAAGACAAGAGTACTGAAAAGCAGGAGCCAAATGTCATTATTCACAAATGATACTACTCTATACCTGCAGATTCTAAGCCAGTCCACTGAAAAACTGTTAGAAACAACAGGAGAATTCAGCAAAGTGGTGGAGTCCAACATAAATATTCAAGACCCACCATTTTGCTCTATACTAAAAATATCCCCTTGAAAAGTACTATAAAAAATCTAAAAGAGGCAGAACATTTGACTGCATAGTTACTCTGAGCTGATCAGTATCCTTGCTCAGACAGTAAAGAATCTGCTTGCAGTGCGGGAGACCTGGGTTCAATCCCTGGGTTGGGAAGAACCCCTGGAGGAGGGCATGGCAACCCACTCCAGTATTCTTGCCTGGAGAGTCCCCATGGACAGAGGAGCCTGATGGGCTATAGTCCATGGGGTCACAAAGAGTCAGACACTACTTAGCAACTGAACAATAACAGCAAAGAAGACCACTAGCTTCTATTGAGAGACATATAGAAAGTCACTTCAGATCAGAAGCAAGTTCTTGTTGTTGGGTATATTCGACATCGCAAGAGCATGATCTCAAACTAAACCGATCAATGAAATTCCAAATAAAATTTTGTAAGATTAAATAAAAAATACAGTGAAATAAAATGAAAGTTTATCTGGGGGTAAAAAAAAACCCTGCAAAAATAACTGGGAAAATCCTGAGAAAAAAGACTGCTGACATGGGGCCAGCTTGATTAAATACAAAAACATCTGAAACTCGGCAATTAAAGCAGCTTGATACTGGAGGAGTAGGCAGGTGGATGAAACAATAGAGAAACCAGAAATAGACTCAAGGACACCAGAGAATTTGGTTTACGGGAAAGGTAGAATTTCATGGGACAAATCTCTGGGGTAATAGAAAACCTTCTCAACCCTTCGATCTGTGATTTAGACTCTCAACAAAGGGTTCATTTTCAGAATATAGAAACAACTTGTTCAAATCAATAAGAAAAATGAAAATGAACAAAATGGACAGAATACTTGAACAGCCATGGGAGGAAAGAAGCTGTTCCAATGGCCTAAAAGCTTTTGAAAAGTAGTTCAGCCTTGTTAGTTAGGGAACTGCAGATTAAAATCCCAGTGAGATGCCACTGCACACCCACCAGCAAGGCTGAAATTTAAGAGACAGCACAAACTGTCAGTGAAGACACAGCGCAACCAAAACTCTTATACTGTGGTGGGAGTGTCCATTCATGTAGCTACTCTGCAAGCTACTTTCTAAGCCTGCTGGAAAACTAAATTTAAACAGAGTCCACATACCATGACAGAGAAATTTCCTTCCTTGATCTATAACCACCTGAACCACTCAAATGTCCATCAGTAGTAGAAAGGACCATTTTTTGTGAGGCTCAGACAATGGAGTATAGAGTGGTGGAAATGAATGAACTCTAACCACATGTAATAAACATCATGTTGAAAAAGAGAATGGTTCTGGATGATTGCACTTATAGAACGTGAAAGCATAGGCAGAACTAATCTATAATGACAGATATTGGGTTACCTTTGGGGGAAAGGAGGGCGTGACTGGGCAGAAGCAGGAAGCGTTGCTGACAATATTCTATTCCTGATGAGGCTGTGCTTCCTTAGCGAAAATTCAGGGTATATTTGGGAGTGAAGGGGAGGGAAAAGTTTTCCTTGAGCCTCTTAGGGTGCTTGGCTGATCTGAAAATTAAACTGACAGGGACAGATTAAGAGAAGAAAAGCATGCAAATTTATTGAATGTAAGTTTTACCTGACATGAGAGCCTTCAGGAGGAAATGAAGACTCAGAAAATAGAACTGAGTATTTTAGGCTGAGTTTGATGAAGAGTGGGCAATTGAGGAGGCTACAAAAGGGTTAGGCATATGAGGTTAGTTAGGGAACTAGGGGCAACGTAGCAAGGTTGGTCTGTTAGGATTCTTCTTGGCATCTCTTTGCAAGGACAAAGATGTTCCTTTCCTCCCTGTATGGGGAGAGCACCTCTCACGTGAAGGCTTTACGATTTGTTTCAGAGAAGAAGGAGGAGGGGTGGAGAAGGTCGGAGTGACCTTCCAGCTTCTGTCATTTTTCTCAAAATCCTTCAGCTTAAAATATCCCATATGTCAAGGTGCTGCATTTGGTGGGGAGCGTGTCCTGAACACTACTAGGTGCTTTTCTGTACGTATGCCATGCATCAATAAAAAGGTTAAAAAAGAAGTACAGAAACGTAAAGTCTATTTGAAACAGCTAATGAAGACTCCGTGCTGTGTTGAGGCCATTCAGCAGCATGTCCGTGACTCGTGGCTTCCCTGTGATACACAGAGCGAATATTGCTGACCTCAGATGGTTTTTATGAGAATTAAATGAGACAAAGGATACAGAAGAGTTTTGTAATCTGTAAAGGGCGCTGTAGTGATTTTTATCATTATCATGTGTTCCCACTGCCGAGAAGGGCATACACAGAGTTATGACTACCCAGCGCTTCCTGGGCCTGAAGCCCTCTTGTTCAGTTCTTTTATGGAGAATTCTCTCTTTATCACTTAAATCTGCCCCAGCTTTCCTCTCTTCACCGCCTTGCCACCCCACTCCTAAGATTAATTCTTCCCCTTGGACAATGGAAGATGGATGACCTTCATGTTCCTTCAGCTGATTAAAATCATTTCCTCTCTGTTGAGAGTCCATTCATGTGAAACTGTGTTTCTGAGTGCTGGCCTCAGAATCCAGCCCCCATGCACTGGAATCGCAGCCTTGTGATGGCTGAGCTTTCCTGTTCCTTCCTGGCAGCATTCCACAGGCCTCGAAGATGCCTGGTCCACAGCTGCATCTCCAGGCTCAGGTGGAGGATGGCCAGCTGAGGGGAACTGGCTGTGGATGGAGCCGCATCTGTGTATATGTGAATATTAACATGCCACCATCATAACCAAGAGAGCTGCCATTCATCCCGTGCATGGCCACTGGGTCCTTACTACACCACCTGTGGGGTAGATAACACAAGCCTCATTTTACAGCTGTGGAGGCTGAGGTTTAGAGGCAAAGAGTGATTGAAGCAAAGTCATGGAGTACCAAGTCACAGAGGAGACTTGAACCCAGGCTTGTGTGACCCCAGAGCCCAGCCTGGTTCATCTATTCGACAACAACTTATGAAGTCCCTGCCACGTGCCAGGTGCTTGGTTATGTGAGTGAGAAAGCTTCCTGCTGCCAGGAGCATACATTCTGTTAGAGGAAATAGAAAACTGATAAACATAATGAGTCAATCCATCATGCAGTCTTTTAGCAGGACAGATGCTCTGGGAAAATGAGTTGAGTTGAATAAAGGGGATCAGAAGCGCCTGGAGGTTGTGAAAGGGGGTGTCTTGGCTTGCAGTTGAAGTGATGGCGGTCAGGAGACACTTCTTTGAGAACGTAACATTTGGACAAAGTCTTAAAGAAGGTGAAGGAATTAGCCATGTGGCCACCTGGAGAGAGAGTGAGTCAGGCTGAAGGAGAACCCAGTACACAGATCCTACTGTGGAGGAGCTTGCCATGTCTTGGGAGACAGAAGGAGGCCAGAGTTAGGGAGGAATCAGTGGTAGTAGGCGAGGTGAGCCTGTGACTGAGGGCCAGGTGACGCAGAGCCTTGCAGATCATTGCCAAGACCTTGGCCTTCACTCAGCAAAACAGGGACCTAGTGGGCTTGGGGCAGAAGAACATCTCTGTCTGCTTGAGTTTGGAGTGCCAAGTTACTCCCAAATGTTACAGGAAAGTCTCCCCCTTTCAGGGCCCAAGAGTGGGCTCTTGTCTAACACTCAAAAATGAATTGTCTGCGGAGACACACATGCTGACAAAGCAAGAGACTTTATTGGGAAGAGGCGCCAGGGCGGAGAGCAGTGAGGTAAGGGAACCCATCACACGTGGCTGGGATTCAAATCTGGCCAAGCAAACCTGGCTGGGACGCAGGCATTACTGGGATGCTTGTTATTAGCAGATACCAGGCCTACCACAGAATCCCACATCCCTGTGACCACGGCCAAGGTCCTGGACACCCCTCTTCCTGTCCTCAGCTTGCGCTGTGCTAAGTCGCTTCAGTTGTGTCTTTTTGTGACTCCATGGACTGTAGCCCACCAGGCTCCTCTGTCCATGGGATTCTCCAGGCAAGAACACTGGAGTGGGTTGCCATGCCCTCCTCCAGGGGATCTTCCCGACCCAGGGATTGAAACTATGTCTCTTATGTCTACCTTCATTGGCAGGTGGGTTCTTTGCCACCTGGGAAGCCTCGGCCTTGGCTTGCTCCCCCTCCAATCCTATTTATTTTCGACTGCCAGTCTTGGCTTGGGGACTACTTTGTTCTGGCCTCTCCTCCCTGAGGTCCTATCGTTCCTCGTGCTGCGAGCTCGGTTGTCCCTTGATCCAACTGCACTTGACCCAAGGAGAAACATGCCTCCTCTCCCACCCCCATGCCTGGGAGGAGCTGAGCCAGACCCAGTAGCTCACAGGCAGATGTTGGGGTGGAGGGTCCAGTCCACAAAGACCTAGCGGTCAGCCAGCCTGGCCCTGGTGATGGTGACGAGGACGCTGAACTCGGCCAGCAGGACTCAGAGACAGCTGGTGTCTGACTCTCTCCGGTAGGGAGAAAGGCAGGAAGTCACAGGGGATGTTCAGAACGGCTTGAGGGTGAGGTGGAGTGAAAGTGGAAGGCACTGGAGGGAAGTCACAGATTGTAACTGACCGAATCTGGAGGAGAAGCAGGTCCAGAATTGCATCTCCACGAGGTGGCCTGAAGGGTCCTCTGTGGCTGGGGAATCCCAGAGATATGGGAGGTCCTCACTGGAAGGGGCAAAAATGACCGAATCCACAAAGCCTGTGGATTCTGATCACAGGGCTGCCGGCCAGGATCTGCCATCCTCGCTCAGATGGGCTGATGTGTTTTTCATTTTAATTGGGCACATACGTAAAGGCAATGAAATCTGTATTCTTATGAAAGGAGATGGAAGGGACTGGGGTGGGGGTGCGGGCGAGTCATCACTGCCAACACTCCCCACTTCCGGCACGTGGTAGGTGGGGCAAGGACATCCTGCTTTTGCAAACGTTTATATCTGTGCCCCCCTCGGCCCCAAGACAAGAAATGGGTTTCACAGAATTGTCTACAGTCTCACCCCATGGGCCAGAGTAGAGAGAAGGCTGGGAAGAACAGAATTCTGTCCACAGCCAGGATGGGGGCAAAATTGTGCCCAAGGTCAGATGTTAGTCCAAGGTCAGGATGGGAACACAATCTGAGCTCAGTGTACAGGGGGCCAAGGTTGAGTCTCCCTCTGTGATCAGATCTGGGCTTTATCGGATCTGGATAGGTCTCTTTTGTTTCAGGGCACATTTGCCATTTGCTGCGTGTCGCTAGAGGCCGGCTGGTGATCAGCCACCCTCCTGTCTGCTTTGGTTTCCTGGTTCACTTCTGAGCAAACCAAATACACAGCAACTTGACGGCAAGTGCCCCACCCCCAACCCCAGACCCGGTTGTAGTAGGCGTCCCAGTTTGCCTCCCAGAGCAAAGCTGATTTCCAACAGGAAACTAGAGTCCTTCCCAGCTTCTGGGCCCTTCCCAGACCCGACTGGCCCCTCTCCTCCTCTGTAAGGCCCACACTGTGCCCCACACTTTCCTAGGTGAGCTCTCCAGATCTTCAGAACAGACACTCTGGAGGAGAGGGTAAGAATTATACCCATTTTATGGGCAAGGAAAACTGAGGCCCAGTTCTTGTCTGCATCAGGGATCTGTGTATTCCTTCATTTCAGATTGTTTCTACCCTCTTTTGTTCTGGATTTAGAATACTTTTTTTTCTTTTTCACCTGAGTGGTCCAAGGCAGGACCCCTGATGCAGGGGCGTGTTGATGAGACAGTCTCATCTCTAGTCAGCCTGGACCAGCCTGGGCTTCCTTTCCTTAAGGGTATTCCACACTGGGGGAAAAAATGGTCAAAGCAGATTTCTTCGCTGTGCGCGGGAGGGGGCCGAGGTGGGGGCAGGTTTTCTTACCTGTAGAGGGGCTGCGATATCCCTTGGTGGAAGCAGCCAATCCTTGCGTGGTGGTTCTAGTGTCATCACAGGCTCTCAGGGTGTTAATGGGGGAAGGGAGGAGTGACGTTTATGGGCAACCCCTGGGTTTTCGGTACCCACCTCTGAAGAGTGAACTGGGGTGGGGGGGGGTGGTCTGCATGCGCTCCCCTCCCTCCTATCTCCCTTGCCTCCACCTCGCTCCAGTGGCTGGGGAAGGGGCCGCAGGCCGCCCACTCCCTGTCCCGGGGTGGATGTAGGAAGGCAATTAGACTCTTTTTGCGGCTGGAGTCAGACTGTGCAAGGGTCTTGAGAACTTCTCATCGCTGCCTGCTCCCTCACACAGCCGCCTCTGTCTCCAAGTCTCCGGGCCCCTCCGCTTTCTGAAGCACTGCCCTCTTTCTTCCCCTAGAGACCCGCGCCTGGCTTTGCGGAACCGACTTTCCCGTGGCTGGCAGGAGGGAGGAGGCAGCCGGGTCCTCTGCGTGCGTGCAGAACAAAGAGGCCCACTGTTACTCCCTTTACACCCGGCGTCTGTCAGGACCTAACAAACGAGCATGGGCACCCTGGGTGACAGAGATGGATGGGGATCCCCGCGCTCGAGCCCCGCACACACTGCCCGTCTGTGTATCCCTCCCCTTGGGATCAGCCTAATCAGATGGCCGTTTATGGAGCCATTACTCAGTCATTTAGTTGTGCTCGGGGTAGGTGGGAATGTGAAGTTTCACAAAGAATATAATTAGGACCCCTTCCTGGCGTCTGCTGGAGTGGGCCACGTGAGTCCCATTAGGTGGCGATGCTGATGACAAACCCACTGGCTCCAATCAGATTGGAGGCCTGCCTGGTCCTTCCCCGCGCTGGGCGAGCGCACACTTCATCCCCTGTCAGCCCCACTAGGGTGAGACCTGAACAGCCAGACCTCAGCTGTGATCCAGTGGGTTTTCTGAGCTCCAGGGCTCTGGCCACAGAGAAAGGCAACCTGGGTGCCCTGTGGAACACTTCCAGCTATTGTTTGAAACTGGGGATCCAAGTGGGGTACAGCACGTGGGATGGAGGCAATTCCCTGGGAAGAGACTCTCTTATGTTTCTGCAGCAATATATTCTCTGTCCCGGGGCCTGTTATTGTACAATTAAATAGGAAGCTGGGAATCAATACAGAAATGTAAAAAAAAAAAGTTCTGAATCATTTTCATAACCAGCAAATATGATTTTCAGCTGAGAAACATTTTCTTTTCTATTCTGAAATGGTGGGAGGGGTTTTCAAGCCTGGTTTCTGGGACTAAAGCTCTTTGCTGCTTATAGGAAAATATTACCGAGAGGAGAGGCCGCAACAGACTGGGCTGTGATGAGCTGATCTGGGCTTAATAATAATGGGATATGTTACCGCCTACTTTGCAAGCATCTTTTGGACAACTATTTCCCAGGTGGCGCTAGTGGTAAAGGACCCACCTGCCAGTGCAGGAGACTTCAGAGATGTGGGTTTGGTCTCTGGGTTGGGAAGATCCCCTGGAGAAGGAAATGGCAACACACTCCAGTATTCTTGCCTGGAGAATCCCATGGACAGAGAAGCCTGGCGGGCTATGGTCCATAGGATTGCAAAGAGTTGGACCTGATTGAATGACTTAGCCCGGATTGGGTGCCAGCTCTGTGTTAGGTACTTTTGTGTTGAATAAGTTATATGTTTGAACAAATCCTCAGGGTTCATCTGCTCTAGACCCATCAACATGTAGAAAGTCCCCTCTACATTTCTCCCAACAGATGGGCCTATAAGTTTTCCTTGAATACTTGCAGTGGGAACAACTCACTAACTCCAAAAACCTATGCCATTTTCTTTTAATAGCTGTAAGTATTTTAAAATGCTTTTGACTTATGGTCACGGTGTGGGAGTCAGCACACACTAGAACCTTCCTGCTCCACGTTCTAAACACATGCAGAGAGTTAAATATAAATGTTATGTAGGTACAAAGGGAATTTTGTCTTATTTTTGATAAGACCAGGCATATTAAAAACACTATAATAAGTTCCAAAAGCTAGAAATCAAATAGAGATACCAGTGTGTAGAGGCTGGAACTCTGACACCCTCAGTGCACTGAGACTGGAATAGCCTGTGGGCTAGGAATTCATACACACACACACACACACACACACACACACACACACACCAAAAGCAAGACAAGACAGGAAAATGGAACATATAGTGATGGGAAAAAAAAAAGAAAACTAATAGAAATTTACCCTGAGATGCCCAGATATTAGACTTAACAGATAGAATCTTTAAAGCAGCTATATAAATATGTTCAAAAGACGAAAGGAAAATGCAGTCTTAATGAGTCAACAAATAGAGAATTTCAGCAGAGAAAAGGGAATTAAAAAGAAATGAAAATCTAGAAATTACAGTAGTTGAAATAGAAAATTCACTGGATGGGCTTACTAGCAGTCTAGAATTGATAGGAGTACAAATATGTGAATTTGAAGACATCAGTGGAAATGATCCAACTGGAGACAGCAGACAGGAAAATGAAGAAAAATGAACAGAGCCTCAGAAGGGCATGGGACAGTATCAGATGGTCGAACGTACGTGTAACAGAAATTCTAAAAGGAGACTGTAATGAAAATTGGTCAGGAATAAGATAAAGAAGGCTGAGCACTGAAGAACTGATGCTTATGAACTTTGGTGCTGGAGAAGATTCTTCTTCCTTGGGTAGGAAGAAGATCAAACCAGTCAATCCTAATAGAAATCAACCCTGAATATTTATTGGAAGGACTGATGCTGAAGCTGAAACTCCAATAAATTTGGCCACCTGATGCGAAGAGCCTATTCATTGGAAAAGATCCTGATGCTGGAAAAGATTGAGGTCAGGAGGAGAAGGGGGTGACAGAGGATGAGGTGGTTGGATGGCATCACTGACTCAGTGGGTATGAGTTTGAGCAAACTCTGGAAGATAGTGAAGGACAGGGAAGTCTGGTGTGATACAGTTCATGGAGTCACAGAGTCAGGACATGACTGAGCAACTGAACAAAAACAAAATATTTGAAGAAATAAGTAGCTGAAAATTTCCCAAATTGATTTTAAAAAGAAGAGAAAAACATAGACTTACGGTATCAAAAAGTTTAGAGACTCCTAAGAAAAATAAATTCACACTTCCCGATGTCATAGACCACTCAAAGCTAAATATAGAGAAAATCTTGAAAGGAGCCAGAGGGGGGAAAAGACACATTCCAAGAAAGTAGCAATAATTAGAACTGCCATGGACTTCTCAGAAAGAGTGAGGGCCAAAAGACAAAGGAATGATAGCATTAAAATGATTAAAGAAAAAACCCAACCTGTCAGCCCAGGCAGTTTTACTCTCTATACTCAGTGAAACATCCTTTAAAATGAGGATGACACGGAGTCACTTTTAGACAATGAAAGCTGAGAAAAGGTTTTGTTGGCAGATGATCTGTGCAGAAGATCTTCTAAAGGGTGTTCTCCAGGCAGAAAAGAAAGCATGGGAAGTTACCTGGTGGAAACTTGCATCAACACCAGGAGGGAGGAAGCACAGCTAATGTTTTACTCTCATGAATTTAAGAAAAGACAACTGACTGTTTAAAACCAAAGGATAACATTTTAAGCATCGTTCAAAACATATGTAAAATGTTAATGATATGACAACAAAAACAGAGAGAAGGGAGGGTGTTAATACACTTATTACACTTGCGAAGTGGGAAGCAGAAAAGAGGGGGAGTGTGACGGATTCTGTAGGAGGTGGAAAGTGGTTCCAAACTAAGGAGGCTTACGGTGAGCCCTAGACATTCTCCGTTTTTAAAAAAGCTTTTTATTTGGTATCGGGTGGCTCAGTGGTAAGGAATTTGCCTGCCGATGCAGGAGACTCGGGTTCAATCCCTGGGTCAGTTCAGTTCAGTTCCGTTCAGTCGCTCAGTCGTGTCCGACTCTTTGCGACCCCATGAATCGCAGCACGCCAGGCATCCCTGTCCATCACCAACTCCCGGAGATCACTCAGACTCACGTCCATTGAGTCCGTGATGCCATCCAGCCATCTCATCCTCGGTCGTCCCCTTCTCCTCCTGCCCCCAATCCCTCCCAGCATCAGGGTCTTTTCCAATGAGTCAACTCTTTGCATGAGGTGGCCAAAGTACTGGAGCTTCAGCTTTAGCATCATTCCTTCCAAAGAACACCCAGGGCTGATCTCCTTCAGAATGGACTGGTTGGATCTCCTTGCAGTCCAAGGGACTCTCAAGAGTCTTCTCCAACACCACAGTTCAAAAGCATCAATTCTTCTACGCTCAGCCTTCTTCACAGTCCAACTCTCACATCCATACATGACCACAGGAAAAACCATAGCTTTGACTAGATGGACCTTAGTCGGCAAAGTAATGTCTCTACTTTTGAATAT
Source organism: Aepyceros melampus (assembly GCA_006408695.1). Classification (NCBI taxonomy): domain Eukaryota; kingdom Metazoa; phylum Chordata; class Mammalia; order Artiodactyla; family Bovidae; genus Aepyceros; species Aepyceros melampus. Next base: position 461,452 of record SJXQ01005523.1, on the reverse strand, counting down.
ACTATCTAGGTTGGTCATAACTTTTCTTCCAAGGAGTAAGTGTCTTTTAATTTCATGGCTGCAGTGACCATCTGCAGTGATTTTGGAGCCCAAAAAAATAAAGTCTGACAATGTTTCCACTGTTTCCCCATCTATTTCCCATGAAGTGATGGGACCAGATGCCATGATCTTCGTTTTCTGAATGTTGAGCTTTAAGCCAACTTTTTCACTCTCCTCTTTCACTTTCATCAAGAGGCTTTTTAGCTCCTCTTCACTTTCTGCCATAAGGGTGGTGTCATCTGCATATCTGAGGTTATTGATATTTCTCCTGGCAATCTTGATTCCAGCTTGGGCTTCTTCCAGTCCAGTGTTTCTCATGATGTACTCTGCATATAAGTTAAATAAGCAGGGTGACAATATACAGCCTTGACGTACTCCTTTTCCTATTTGGAACCAGTCTGTTGTTCCATGTCCAGTTCTAACTGTTGCTTCCTAACCTGCATACAGATTTCTCAAGAGGCAGGTTAGGTGGTTTGGTATTCCCATCTCTTTCAGAATTTTCCGCAGTTTACTGTGATCCACACAGTCAAAGGCTTTGGCATAGTCAATAAAGCAGAAATAGATGTTTTTCTGGAACTCTCTTTCTTTTCCCATGATCCAGCGGATGTTGGTAATTTGATCTCTGGTTCCTCTGCCTTTTCTAAAACCAGCTTGAACATCAGGGAGTTCACGGTTCACGTATTGCTGAAGTCTGGCTTGGAGAATTTTGAGCATTACTTTACTAGCATGTGAGATGAGTGCAGCCCACTCTAGTATTCTTGCCTGGAGAGTCCCATGTACGGAGGAGCCCGGTGGGCTACAGTCCACGGGGTCACAGAGTGTTGGACGTGACTGAAGGACTAACACTTTTGCTGGGCCCATGAGACTCAACATTTGGCCACCTCCTATATGTTCATGGGGTACCCTCCGTGCTGGTTTCTGGATTCCCAAGTTTCTCATTTCCAGGTCTTCCAGAAGGGAGGAGTGCTGTTCAACCCCAGGCCCTGGGAAGGTGCTTTATTGCCAAGAGGGCACCAGAGACCTGGCTCTCGGCCCCAGCTCTGCCTCAGTCCAGCTGTGTGACCCTAGGGGAGCCAATTCTCACCTCTGCTTGAGGTTTCATCCCATGTGTGCATCGAGGGGCTGGGTATGTCACACTCAGGCCTGGGGCGAGCAAACATTTTCAGTAAGGGCCAGAGAGCCAATAGTTTTGGGTTTTGCAGGCCATGCGGCTACTCAGCTCTGCCTTTGTGGTGGGAAAGTGGCTGTACACAGCATGTAAACAAAGGATGAGGCTGTGTCCCAATAAAACCTGATTTACACAAACAGGAGGCTGGTTGGATTTTGCCTGTGTTAACTCAAGTTCCTGTCCCAGCGCATGGTAAAGCCAAACAGAAACAATGGAATTTGGAGCAGAGAAAGGTTTATTACAGGGTTCAGCAAGGTAAGAAAGTGCCTCTTGCCCTAAAAGGCCTCGAGCTCCCCCAAGAATTTCCACAAAGCACTTTTAAAAGCCAATTGAAGGGGTGGGGGTCGTAGGATCTGTGATGAGTTTGTGCACAATTCTCTGACTGGCTGAGGGGAGGCAACAGGGTGGTGTCACAGGGGTGAACATCCTCCAGGAGGCCTGGGGTTATGTGCTCATGGTCATCAAGTCCTTAACAGCTTCCTTTTTTGGAGACAGGGAGGTTTTTCACATCTGCAAAACAACTCAGGAAATGTGCATCGAATACTATTAGCTTCGACACTTCAGAGAGGGGCTGGAGCACAGGAAATTGGGGAGGGCTTGTCCCAAGAAGGCCCCATAGAGTCTTTGCTGGATTACACGTGGACCCTAGTTTGTGGTCATTTGCCTGAAAAGATCTCTGATTTCTGGTGCTAGAGAGATGGAGGAGCTCATAGTCGGGGTCGGGCTGGGGGGAGGGAATGTGTGGAAATGTTGCAGAAACCAGTACTTGAGAAACCAAGCACCACATTTGGAGAGTTGGAGAACTCAGGTTTATTATGCCGGCAGGCCCAGAGGAGTTAATACTCCAAGCTCTGAGCCCCGAACAAAGGGGATATGGAGTTTTTATAGACAGACTACAGTGGGCAACACTAGCTGCTAATAGGCTCATTTAAACCAAGGGGTTTTGCACGGGCAGGAACAGCAGTCAAGATGGGGAGGGCGATGCCTGACCTTTACACGGACAGGCATGATTAAGCAGGTTTGCAGGGGCTGGGCAATTGCAAAGAGCAGGACAAGGGTAAGTGAGATAAGCTCCAGTTTCCAGTATTATAAGTTCCCGTTTTCTGAGACTACATGACCTACCTGATCCAGACTTTGCAAGGAGCAAGCTGAGTTACAGAGGCAGAAGGAGCAAGAGGTTATGGAAAATTTTAACTTTTCCTTTTGGAAATGCCAAATTAACAGTACGGTTAGTAGAAAAGAAGAAATGATTTAGAGGAGAGTACAGGTGATGGCTGGGTGGCATCACTGACTCGATGGACGTGAGTCTGAATGAACTCTGGGAGTTGGTGATGGACAGGGAGGCCTGGCGTACTGCTATTTATGGGGTCATAAAGAGTTGGACACGACTGAGTGACTGAACTGAACTGAACTGAACAGGGACATGTGACTCAGGGAGGCCCTGGGGGGCTTCAGTGGTTAGGCTGAGTGTCGGTGGGTGACACCTGAGAGGGTTTGGCAGATGAAGGGCAGAGTACTCCTGGTGGGTGGAACAACATGTGCAAACACCCAGAGGCACGGTGTCACCACAAAAGCTGTGGAATTCGATAGCTGAAGCAGGAGGCACCAATGAAATCAGGAGGACCTTAATTGCTGTGCTAAGGAGCTTGGACTTTTCAGCAACTAATTCACAGTTATTTAACTCCTCTTCAATGACTAACATTTTTCTTGGAAAACTTCCACCCTATAACTACTAATCTCAGTAAGGGGTATTGGATATGCAATTTCTTCTAATTATGTGGAAATACTGGTTGTTTCTTCTCTGTGAGTGCTGAGACCCTGGGTTGGGGATGGCAGTGATGGATGCCCAGGATAGGCAAAGGGGACGAGCTGATCCAGGCTGATTTGCACCACAGTGGAGCCCGGGGCTCTTTGATTTCACACTCTGCCTCAGGCCAGAGCGATTCCGCCCGTGTCATCATTATGCTCATCAAGGGAGGCTTTGTCTTCCCCTGATCGGCCTAATTGCTCTCCTCATTTGGACAGCCCTGGAGTCATTTAGTAATGAAAATCGCCACGTGCTAATACGGCATCAGGCGCTCACCTGCTTGTTGGCGTGGAGAGAGGAAGAGGCCCAGCTTGTCATTACAGGTGCAGAGCCTCGCTGAGCTGTTGCTGTGCAATTACCATCCAACAGCCTGGAAATTACAGTCTGGTTACAGTGGCTGCTAATGAGGACTAATTGCTGGCCACAGAGCTGCCCTGGACACTTAAAACAAATGGCCGCTGTGGGAATGGGGCAGTGGACAGGGAAAACCCCATCAATTTTTGAAACAGAGGGAAAGGCTGGTTGGAGTTGGGAAGGGCTCAGCTAGGGGCTTCTGGGTATTAAAGTTTCATTTCCCAGTTAATGTAATCAAACTAGAGTTTCATGATGACATTGACCCATCCATCCCCCATCCATCTAGCTACCTACCCATCCCCCCACCACCCATCCACCATCCATCCAGGCATTCATTGTCCATCTTCCCCTCATCTATCCACCCCCCATCCATCCTCTTTCCATCTGTCTTCCTCTGCAGTTTTTTCACCTGTTAACCCAGACATGCACCCATGATTTATCTATCCATCCTTCTCTCCACCTACCCATCCATTCATCCATCTATCATGCAATCATCTGTCTCTCCATCCATCCAACAAACTTCTACCCAAGTATTGCTTCATAAAAGGCCTGCAGTTGATGCTGCAAGTCAAGGATGAGTCAAGAGTGATTCTGCACACAAGAAAATATAATGGACACAATAAATACTTTTGAATAAACAAAAAAGAGTAAATATTTTCTCAATAAAGAGATGACTATTGCAGAGATTCAGGTAAGTGGGAGGATAAGGAAAGGGGCATGGTAGGTATGAGGACAGAGAGGTATGAAGCATTGTCCATCTCAGTCATACATGCATGTGAGCCTGTGTTTGAGTGTGGTAACTTCATCTGCTTGAGCCTCAGTTTCCCTACCTATAAAATGGGGATAAAAATACCTGCTACCCCACAAGGTTGTTGTGTGGATTGCCTAAAATACTTCATGTAAAGTTCTTAGAACAACATCTAGTATATAGGAAGCACTTAAATTATTAGATGTGTGTGCTGCTTTCCTTGACATCCCTAGGGCAGGGGTCCCCACCTCTGGGATCTAATGCCTGATGATCTGAGGTGGAGTTGATATAATGATAATAGAAATAAAGTACACAAAAATTTCTAACGCACTTGAATCTCTTAAAACCATGCCCCCCCCCTCCCTTGCCCCATCCTTGGAAAAATTTTCTTCCTTGAAACCAGTCCCTGGTGCCAGAAAGATTGGTGACTGCTACTCTAGGAAACTACCCTCTACTATGGTTTCTGCTCCTTGCTAGGTTTTCTGCTCACCCTATTCCACCTTGTTCAGATGCTAAGTTGACTCTCTGCAACTCCATGGACTGCAGCACACCATGCTTCCCTGTCCTTCACCGTTTCCCAGAGTTTGCTCAAACTCATGTCCATTGATGCCATCCAACCATCTCATCCTCTTCATCCCCTTCTCCTCCTGCCTTCAATCTTTCCCGACATCAGGGTCTTTTCCAGTGAGTTGGCACTTCACATCAGGTGGTCAAAGTATTGGAGCTTCAGTATCAGTCCTTCCAATGAATATTCAATGTTGATTTCCTTTAGGATTGACTGGTTTGATCTCTTTGCTGTCCAAGGGACTCTCAAGAGTCTTCTCCAGCACCACAGTTTGAAAGCATCAATTCTTTGGTGCTCAGCCTTCTTTATGGTCCAGTTCTCACATCCTTACATCACTATTGGAAAAACCATAGCTTTGACTATATGGATGGACCTTTGTCAGCAAAGTGATGTATCTGCTCTTTAACACGTTGTCTAGGTTTGTCATACCTTTTACTCTACCTCAGTTTAGTTCAGTCGCTCAGTCGTGTCCAACTCTTTGCGAGCCCACGAATCGCAGCACATCAGGCCTCCCTGTCCATCACCATCTCCCGGAGATCACTCAGACTCACGTCCATCAAGTCCGTGATGCCATCCAGCCATCTCATCCTCGGTCGTCCCCTTTTCCTCCTGCCCCCAATCCCTCCCAGCATCAGAGTCTTTTCCAATGAGTCAACTCTTCACATGAGGTGGCCAAAGTACTCGAGTTTCAGCTTTAGCATCATTCCTTCCAAAGAACACCCAGGGCTGATCTCCTTCAGAATGGACTGGTTGGATCTCCTTGCAGTCCAAGGGACTCTCAAGAGTCTTCTCCAACACCACAGTTCAAAAGCATCAATTCTTCTACGCTCAGCCTTCTTCACAGTCCAACTCTCACATCCATACATGACCACAGGAAAAACCATAGCCTTGACTAGACGGACCTTAGTCAGCAAAGTAATGTCTCTGCTTTTGAATATACTATCTAGGTTGGTCATAACTTTTCTTCCAAGGAGTAAGTGTCTTTTAATTTCATGGCTGCAGTGACCATCTGCAGTGATTTTGGAGCCCCAAAAAAATAAAGTCTGACACTGTTTCTACTGTTTCCCCATCTATTTCCCATGAAGTGATGGGACCAGATGCCATGATCTTCGTTTTCTGAATGTTGAGCTTTAAGCCAACTTTTTCACTCTCCTCTTTCATTTTCATCAAGAGGCTTTTAGCTCCTCTTCACTTACTCTACCTAGAAAGAGAAAAAGGTCATCCTAGAAATTAGAATCTCATGTAGAGCTTGTGGGCTTCCCTGGTGACTCCGATGGTAAGGGATCCACCTGAAATGCAGGAGATCCAGGTTTGATCCCTGGGTTGGGAAGATCCCCTGGAGAAAGGAATGTCTGCCTACTCCAATATTCTTGCCTGGAGAATCCCATGGACAGAGGAATCTGGCAGGCTACAGTCCATGGGGTCTAGAGAGTTGGCCACGACTGAAGTGACTTGGCATGCATGCACGTAGATGCTTGTGACATAAGGGAGGTCTTGGGATTTGGGGAATGTTAATTATTTCCCCTGTGGTTGGAGCCCAGGGAGTGAGGTGCAGTGGCCAGGGAAAGATAGTAGGGTCAGGGCTACAATAGTCTGGGAAGAGCTGAGAGTTTTGGGATTTGCTGAGAGGGAAGACAGGGAGCTGCTGAAGGATGTTCTGCAAGTGATTTGAATTTATAAAGTGTTACTCTGCATGAGGAATTGATTACTGTTCATCGATTATTATCTGTGGGTTACTAATTGGAAGGCCATCTGGTCATAGTGATTCAAGGATAGAGGCTGGATGAGAACTGGTCCCGGGGTCGTTTCTGGTCCCAGCTGCTAGATCCCAGATCCCAGACTTCCCCACAACTGTTCTCTGGCCTGGGGCTCCAGGCTAGGGAAGGAATTGTAGTGCTGGGGTTCTTCTGCCCTTTCAGGGTCAGTGCAAGGGTCTACTGGTCCCCATGTTCTCCCCCAGGCCTCCCCCTGCCACACACATCCTCACAGACCTCTACTAAGTAGCCATTTCAAGTGTTCTTACATGCTCTCAGTGACAAAGGCATCCCTCCTTCTTGAGGTAGCCTGCTTCCTCTTCAGCTGCCTCTGCCAAAGTCCTCTGTGAGATTAAAAGTTCAAACCTATCTCTTCATGGGTTCTCATTATTCACCCTCACCCTGCTCCTGAGGGGTGGAAGTGGATTTCAATGGCAGCCATGGACACGGCTCATTGGGGGCCAGGATACGGCTTGGTTTGTGGTCTGGGTCAGTGTGTGGCTAGGTCAGTGCTCAGGCTGCAGTAGGGCTCAGGGTGGGCATTTCCCAGGAAGGTATGGAGTGGACTGACTGTTGAGCTGATAGCCCCTGTCCCTGCTGCCTCCCTGAGGCACCGTCTGGGGTAGTCTCCTCCATGGATGCTGGGTTTACTGTGGGCTTTCCATCAACAGAATGTGTTGGAGATGACATACTTGCCTTTACAGGCCTGGCAGCTTCTGCTTTTGCCTGATGAATGAGGAGCGGCTACACGGAGTAGGTGGAGAAGCCACCTTGGACGTTCCAACCCCATGTAGGCTCGCCTCTAAGTGCAGCCATGCCAGTGGCTAAACCACATGGAGTAGAACTGGCCATCGGGGCTCATCTGCCCATGGCATCAGAAGAAATAATACCAGTGTTATTCTTGGTATTGCTTTAAGCCATCAAGAATTGGAGTGGTTGGAATGCATCCATGGATAACAGGTACTGGGGTCCCAGGAAGCACTTCCTGTCCACTCCAGGACACAGTGAAGTCCCAACTATAACCACCGAGCCTCAATTCAAATCAGACCTTCATGATTTCGGCATGACCCCATTCCTGTGTGACATCACAGCTGTCACAGGCTCGGTTTCACCATCTGTAAAGTGGAGAGATTTCAATGTACTGATTTCATCTCTTTCAGCTTTTCTTTGCTGAAACCGAGGGATTCTGCATGAGGCAATGGCCCCTCCACTCCCAGGAGGCCACCCAGGGTCTCACTGCCCATTTAACAACCTGGTACCAGTTTTTCTGACCCATCCACCTGCAATTACACACCTCCGCTCCAGCTATGTGAAATTCACCCCAGTGGTCCAAGTGACATCTGGGACAGGGCTGTGTCCTGCCGTGGACCCTTGGCTAACTGGGTGTGCCACACCAAACAGCACAAAACCAACCCTACTGTCTCCGCTTCCTTGTTCGTCGTTAGATTTTGGGCAAAGAGTGATTCACTTAAAAGGGGAGATGGGAGCAGGCGTGGTGTTTGGAGCAATTGATCATGTGACAGCCCTCTCCCTGTTTTATTCTGTTCTCGGCAAAAAATCTTGATGTTTACGCAAATTTTGTTTGAATAATCATGCCTGAAAGAGTCTGTGACTCAAACTTTCCAGCCAGTTTCTCCAAATGAGAACTTGTAAACTTTTCCTTTAAGATCTTCAGAAGATGCTTTTAGAGTTAATACGATGTCAACTTTGGAGGCAGCCAGGAAGGGGAGGAAGGAGTCAGCTTAGTCGGGAGCCAGGGCTCAAACCACAGAAGAGAGGGTCAGAAGCCTGGGCCCCGCCTGTGGAACCCTTCAGAACTCTCTCTGGGTTGAGGAAACAGATGTCACTGCGCCCTGCAGGTGGCTGTGGCAAGATGAAGAGCCGGCAGACAGAGACAGTGCAGTCAGGCAGAACTTTGTAGAAGTCTGAGCTGTCCAGGGAAGGGAGTGGGCTGCCTTGGGAGGCTCGTAGTCTCCAGGAGAAGAGGACACCGAGATCCAGAGAGGAGAAGCGTCTTCCCAAGGTCGCCCAGCTGGGCAGCTGAGGTGCTGGGACTAGGCACAGCTGCCGACAGCCTAGGAAGGTGGGCAGAGGGTGTTCTTTCTCGGCTAGTGTGCGTGTGTCAGGCAGGGAGGTGGAGAGACTCCTTTCCCCTCTGATGCCTTCTCCTCGATGGTGAAAGGAAACAGGGCTGAATTCGAAGCTCTTTCTTGACTTCCAAGCAAGCAGAACACACCTGATGAGCCTCTTCAATATTTATTTTCCCAATAGACTCGAACAATTCTGAAGAGACATAATATTACGTTTCTCAGAAATTTCCCTGAATACATATTTATCAGGGAAACCTGCATAAGCTAAAAAGGGCTCAGATCTACTTATTTATGTATTCAGTCAGCTCCAGAGTGTGGGCTCTGCTGGCGTTAACGAGAAGAGACAGTAATTAGATTGCACTGGGTCCGAGCCTCCGCTCCAAGGCCGGGAAGAGGGCCTGGCTGCCAGGCAGCGTTCTGGGATCCCACCCTCAGGGTGCTTGTCCTTCAGGTTTGTGCCTTTGGGGATCTGTGGATCTCAAACTTGGCTGTGTATTGGAATCATCTGGGAAATTAAAAAAAAAAATACTGATGCTTATGTCCTTTTCACAGAGATTCTGATTTAATTTTTCCTGGGGGCAACCTTGGCATTTGGGACTTTTACAAACTCCCTGGGTGATCTATTGTGTAGCAAAATTTGAGAAGCACTGACTTTGTGAACCTGTAGACCAGGCTACACTCAGGTGTCATCCTTTCTTCTCCACTAGTTTTTATCAAAAGTGGGCTGTGCTTATGGAAGGGGAGAGCCCAGGGCTGGGAGTCATGGGCAAGGCCAGCTTCATGGACCTGTGACCCGGGCAGTGACAGAGGGGCCCATGCTAAATACTCTGCTGTATCTGTCTTGAAATTCCTAATTACTTTTTAACAAAGGCAACTTACATTTCATTTTGTGTTAGTGTTAGTCACTCAGTCATGTCTGGCTCTTTGGGACGCCATGGACTGTAGCCTACCATGGAATTTTCCAGGCAAGACTACTGGAGTGAATAGCCATTCCCTTCTCCAGGGGATCTTCCCGACCCAGGGATCAAACCTGCATCTCCTGCATTGCAGGCAGATTCTTTACCATCTGAGCCACCAGGGAAGCCCTTCATTTTGCACTGGGCCCTGTAAATTGTGTAGCTGATCCTAAGTGGGGGACCTGGTCCTAGCCACATCTCTGGTTGTATACCTACTTGCTGTGCAATGTTCAGTAAGTTTTTCTTTGTCTCTGGATCTCCCAGAGACAAAAACCCATTTCTAGAATGGAAATCAATCAGCCACAAGGACTTTCTAGTGCCTTCTCTGTCAGCACACACATTCACACAAGGCCACCTAAGAAAATAATTGAGCTTCCTTCCATCCAACACAGTAATATCACATAATGGCTGGTTGTTTTCAAAATCACACATTGTTTGACTGAATTCAGTTGGGCTCTTTTGCACGGTCCCAAACAGATGTGTGTGCTTAAACCTACTAAGGGACAACATGTGTGAACATTCCTGTTCTCACTCTCTTCCTTCTACGGTTAAAGAGAATTTCTGCTTTGCCCATTCAGTTTCCTGGCAACCCTGCCTACTAAGTAGAGCTCTGCCTTTCCAGCTACTTCCTCACTCATCTTTTCTAAGGCAGAGTTGGAGCCAGGTAGAAAGTCTGGGGACTGCAGAGGGAAAGGCAGAAGATTTGCATCAGAAAGAGAGAACTGTTCCCAGGAGAAAAAGAACTTGGGCTGAGAAGGAGAGGGTGGGAAGGGAAAGAAGCATTTTACACTGAGATTTAGAATGGGGGAAAGAAAAAGGTATTTGACGGATAGCTGCTGGATATGTGGATATTGAGTGTGGCAGCTGGAGGAGAAAGAATTGTTAAACTATTTTTGCTGTGCACTGAGCATATATTCTGACCTCCCAGAATATATGTGCACATTTTCCCTTTAGAGATTTCTCAAGAGGGTAAGCATAATTTGCTGTTGCTTTCAGGTACATTTTTATGTCTGGTTACAGATTCCTTGAACCCGTTTGTGCAGACTGGTCCATCTGGGACCCCAATTACATTTGGAATACACTGGTAAGCCAGGGTTGAGTGGAAGTGACAGCAGATATAAGCTGGGAAATCCCTCATTTAGTGCGGGCCTTTTATAGACTCATGAGCTCTTGGGGTGGGAAAAGATCTTAAAAATGGTCTTGTTAAGCCCCTCTCCTGTTTGAACTTTCTAGAGCACCTCTACCAAGTCCGCTCTCTGCTTATATACTTCCTGAGAAAAGGAATACAGGAATGCACTGCCTCCAGGGAAGGCTTACTCGTTGTAGCAGTTCAGTTCAGTTCAGTCGCTCAGTCATGTCCGACTCTTTGCGACCCCATGAATCGCAGCACGCCAGGCCTCCCTGTCCATCACCAACTCCCGGAGTTCACTCAAACTCATGTCCATTGAGTTGGTGATGCCATCCAGCCATCTCATCCTCTGTCATCCCCTTCTTTTCCTGCCGCTAATCCCTCCAGCATCAGGGTCTTTTCTAGTGAGTCAACACTTTGCATGAGGTGGCCAAAGTATTGGAGTTTCAGCTTCAGCATCAGTCCTTCCAATGAACACCCAGGACTGATCTCCTTTAGGATGGACTGGTTGGATCTCCTTGCAGTCCAAGGGACTCTCAAGAGTCTTCTCCAACACCACAGTTCAAAAGCATCAATTCTTTGGCGCTCAGCCTTCTTCACAGTCCAACTGTCACATCCATACATGACCACTGGAAAAACCATAGCCTTGACTAGACAGACCTTTGTTGGCAAAGTAATATCTCTGCTTTTCAATATGCTATCTAGGTTGGTCACAACTTTCCTTCCGAGGAGTAAGCGTCTTTTAATTTCATGGCTGCAATCACCATCTGCACTGATAATGGATAGATCTAATCGTTAGGACGATCTGTCTGCATTCTCAAAAACTATTATCTTTTTTGGTAACAAAAAAACAATGTTGCAGTCTCACTGGGCATCACCCTGCTGGTTCTTAGGGCTTCCCTGGTAGCTCAGATGGTAAAGAATCTGTCTGAAATGCACGAGATGCAGGTTTGATCCGAGTTGGGAAGATCCCCTGCAGAAGGGAATGGCTACTCACTTTAGTATTCTTACCTGGAGAATCCTATGGACAGAGGAGCTTAGCAGGCTACAGTCCATAGGACTGGTCACACAGAGTCGGATGCGACAGAAGCAACTGAGCACACGTGCACTCTGTATATATGGGGGCTTCCCAGGTAGTGCAGTTGGTAAAGAATCTGCTACCAATGCAGGAGACACAAGAGATGCAAGTTTGATCCCTCGGTTGGGAAGATCCCTCGGAGGAGGAAATGGCAACCCCCTCCAGTATTCTTGCCTCAAAAATTCCACGAATGGAGGAGACTGTCAGGCTATAGTCCATGGAACTGAAAAGAGTTGGACACGACTGAATGACTAAACACTATCACATTTTAAAATGTTCTAATTATTTGAAGGAGTAATTCTACTTCTAGGAAGTCTGCAGTGACTATACACAAAAAGAGATATCAGAGATGATTTCCTGTGATAGTGAAAATTTGAAGCAGTTTAAATGCATATTCACAGGGGATTGTTTATCCCACATCACCAATCTGATAATGGATAGATCTAATCGTTAGGACGATCTGTCTGCATTCTCAAAAACTATTATCTTTTTTGGTAACAAAAAAACAATGTTGCAGTCTCACTGGGCATCACCCTGCTGGTTCTTAGGGCTTCCCTGGTAGCTCAGATGGTAAAGAATCTGTCTGAAATGCACGAGATGCAGGTTTGATCCGAGTTGGGAAGATCCCCTGCAGAAGGGAATGGCTACTCACTTTAGTATTCTTACCTGGAGAATCCTATGGACAGAGGAGCTTAGCAGGCTACAGTCCATAGGATTGGTCACACAGAGTCGGATGCGACAGAAGCAACTGAGCACACGTGCACTCTGTATATATGGGGGCTTCCCAGGTAGTGCAGTTGGTAAAGAATCTGCTACCAATGCAGGAGACACAAGAGATGCAAGTTTGATCCCTCGGTTGGGAAGATCCCTCGGAGGAGGAAATGGCAACCCCCTCCAGTATTCTTGCCTCAAAAATTCCACGAATGGAGGAGACTGTCAGGCTATAGTCCATGGAACTGAAAAGAGTTGGACACGACTGAATGACTAAACACTATCACATTTTAAAATGTTCTAATTATTTGAAGGAGTAATTCTACTTCTAGGAAGTCTGCAGTGACTAATACACAAAAAGAGATATCAGAGATGATTTCCTGTGATAGTGAAAATTTGAAGCAGTTTAAATGCATATTCACAGGGGATTGTTTATCCCACATCACCAACTCAATGGACATTAGTTTGAGCAAACTCCAGGAGATAGTGAAGGACAGGGAAGATTGGCATGCTGCAGTCCATGGGGTTGCAAAGAGTTGGACACGACTTAGCAACTGAATAACCATCCCTACTTCGGAGTGATACAGATGTGTGTTACTAATGTGGAAACATTTCCAAGGCATATTAAGGAAAAAAGTAAGTTGCAGATAATAAGGGATGAATGAACTCCTGTATTTACAGATTTCCCACATTTCCCCAAAGTAGAGAGTTTCTATGAAGCCTTCTGTAAGCTAAAATACATAAACTGAAGAGGCAATTACCTTAGAACATATCTTGCTAATGAATGTACAAAATAAATCAAGGGAATGCGTAGATTGCTCACGGACATAGTTCAAAGTTATGCTGGCTTGATACTGAGATGCTGAGTGTGGTTCCCAGGGAAGGAGGTTGATGGTGTAGCTCTCACTACTCTGAGCGAGCTGCCTCTATAACAGCTGGCTGCAGAACGAATGCTGTATGCTATTTTGGTTTTTCACTTTTAGTTATTTTTGTACAAAAGTGAAAATCCCCTTCAGATTTTATAAGGTCTTTCCTAAAAGAAAAGTGGTGTAAAGCAAACCTTCAAAAAGTGGGGGATATCAGCATGTATTTTTTTAAAAAACAGCAAAGCTTCATACATATACATGAGCATGAATTAAAGATATGAAAATTTATATTAAAATGTTACACACAAAATTGCATTAGGGAAGTGCAAACCAACATCACAGTGAGATACTACTTCACTCCCATGACAATGGCTATTACTGAAAAAATGGAAGATAAGTGTCGGTGAAGACGTGGAGAAACAGAAACTCTGGTTCACTGCTGGTGGAGATGTAAAATGGTGCAATTACTTGGGAAAACAGTTTGGCAGCCCCTCAAAAAGTAAAACAGAGTTACTATATAATCCAGCAATTCCACTCCTAGGTGTGTACCCATGCAAAATGGAAACATATACCAAAACGTGTACAGGCATGTTCATGGCAGCAGTGTTGACAACAATCCCAAAGTGGAAGCAACCCAACTGTTCATCAACTGATGAATCTATGAATAAACTGTGATATCTACACAGCGGCACATTATCTGGCAATACATAGAACTGAGGTACTCATTCGTGTTACACTGTGAATGAACTTTGAAAACATTATGCTAACTTGAAGAAGGCAGTTGCCAAGGACCACATATTGCTCGCTTATATGAAATAGCCAGAAAGAGCAAATCTATGGGGACAGAAATTAGATCAGAGTTACTTAGGGCTATGGTTGGAGGGAAGGGTGGGCGGGGAATGACTGCTAATGGTCATATAAAAATATTCTAAAATTAGATTGTAGTGATGGTTGCATGACTTTCTGAATATAATAAAACCACTGAACTGAACACATTATATGGTGTATTGTATGGCACGTGAATTACATCTCAATAAACTCTTCTGTAAAAATGCTAACAGTGTTTAGAGCAGGGGGAGGGTGCTGAGTGAGGAGCAGGGAGTGAAGCGCTTGCCCTGTCCTGGTGATTTATTTCCAGGAACAAAGCATGGCCATCAATAGGCACTCATGGAGGCTTTTAAGCATATGGCTACTGGCCTCCCAGCACTTTGACAGAGCAGGCAATGTCAATTCTGTCCCTTCTCCACCTCTGGGGCCAGTGGCTGGTGCTCCAGGGACCATCCAAGTCCCAGGCGTGGCAGTACATACAGAGGGTAATGCTGCCTCTCATGCTGGCCTCTGGTGGCCAGGAGTGGACTGGGGTCCCTCATAGACTCTCCAGTGACTCAAGAGGATGAGCTCTGTATAGCCTTTCCATTTCTGGGGTTTCCCATCTCAGAGAGGGCTGTGAAAAGGGTTCTGAGCTCAGCAGGGATTTAGTTGATGAAGACTAAAAACTCAAGATGCTGTGTTTGACTGGGATGATGTAAATAGAGAGGCCAGGGGGGCCCTCCCCACCCTACGGCAGATAGAGGCCAGCTTGGCCGGGGCAGGACCAGGGGCCAACAGAGGTCAGTGCAGCTGGGTACCTCTGTTAGCCAAAGCCCTTTCAAATCCTGCTTCCCTACACCCCCAGGAACCCAGGCCCATCTGTCTCATTTGCCTGGCTCAGAACTGCAAACCCCACAGCATGGCACCCCGGTATACCCATGCTCACATGCCCTGGAAACCATGAAAGCACAAAGGCACCCAGATCCATGCCCAGAGGCATGAGCAGGACCGCCACAGGTCAAATGCACATAGACACCAGACACACAGACACGCTGGCACACAAATAGAACAATGAACACGCTGGAACGTTGCAGAGAGCAAGAAGAGGTTAGCCATAAGCAGGAAAGGCCTTCAGGTTGTTCAACCAGCTGCCAAAGGCCCGTCCAGAAAAGTGGAGGCACTCCTTTAACAGTCTGGTCAGGGGCTCCCCTCTGTGTCATCTCCCTGGCCCTTCCTCTTCCCCCTACAGTCCCTGGGCCTCTCTCTAGGGCACGATCCGTCCTACTGCACTGGGACTGTGGGTTTCCTGGTTTGCTTTCTTCTCTGGATGCATGATCCTCAAAGGTAGGAACTGTGCTGGTGTATCTTTGAGTCCTCAGCACTTGGCAAGTGTGTGGTGTGCAGTAAAGGGTTAATGTGTGACGCTTTTAATGAAGGAATACATGAATGGAGTAATCCGAGTGTATATTTGTTAGGGAAAGCATTCAACCTCCCTAACTATCAAAGAAATGCAAATTAGAGTGAGATTCAATTTTATACCTATTAATTTAGCATGCATTAAGAAATATAATTATCACACCCAGGACTGACCCAGTTGAGGTATAATCATGGCACACAATGCTGGTGGCAGTGTATGAACTGGATGTTTCTCTTTGGGAAGCAATTTCATAATCTGTATCAAGACAGATTATGTAGCTCAGACAGTAAAGAATCTGCCTGCAATGCAGGAGCCCCGAGTGCGATCCCTGGGTTGGGAAGATGCCCTGGAGAAAAGAATGGCAACCCACTGTAGTATTCTTGCCTGGAGAAGCCCATGGACAGAGAAGCCTGGTGGGCAACTGTCCGTGGGGTAGGAGAGTCGGACACGACTGAGCAATGAACATTACTACTGAAGAGTCCTTAAAAAGTTTACATGCTTGGGGCAGTGACGCTACTCCTGGGAATCTATCCAAAAGAAATTATCAGAAAGAGAAAGGATATTTATGAACACGAAGCCCTGATTTCAGAATCCCAAACTGGGACATATGTTTTGACACATTCTATTTGAGGACAGATGGGAAGAATGTTCCAGAAAACTGAGGACAAAGCTGACCACGACTGAACTGGGAACAGCAATGGTGGGAACATAACTCCCTGATTGGCAGGGACCTTGTATGCCTCTCTCACTGTTGTGTCTCCAGTTCCTAACTAGGAGCCCCGTACACAGCAAGGTAATACTGCCAAATAGAATAATAAATAGTGGTTGAGTAATCTATGCCATACTATGTTTAACCACTATAGATGTTATTGAATATTTATTTAACCACATATATATTAAATATATATGCATATACATTTCACTATTACACACATGCATTCTGGATAGAATGCTCTGTAGCCATTAAAAGTGATTAATAGGCAGATGCGTTGCTGTATGACACAGGGAGCTCAATCCAGCACTCTGTGACAACCTAGAGGGGTGGGATGGGTGGGAGACAGGAAGGAGGTTCAGGAGTGAGGGGACGTATGTATACCTGTGGCTGATTCACGTTGCTGTATGGCAGAAACCAGCAGAATATTGTAAAGAAATTACTTTCCAATAAAATTTTTTTTACAAAGTGATTAATATGCAGATGTGTTTAAGATGCAATATTATAAAGATAGAACTTCCTATTCTGCATGAGAAGGACGTATATGCTAGAGAGGGAGGTTCACTTGAAGACAGGGTTCCACGTGGCCAAGAACAGGAGTTGGCAAACAGGAGTTGGAGAATCCCCATGGACAGAGGAGCTTGGCAGGCTATAGTCCATGGGGTCGAAAAGAGTTGGACACACCTGAGCGACTGAGCACGTGCTTGCATATGGGAGTAGTTCCCTGACTATGGAAGGATCCCGAGCCCCTTGCATTGAGACCGCAGAGTCTTAGCCTCTGGACCACCAGAGAAGTCCCCAAATATCACAATTTTAAATAGAAACAGTTGGTTGTTTTGTGATGCTACATTACTTTGCAACCAGAAGAGGTGATTCTGATCAGTCCACCTGGCTGACACTCCCTCACCCTGGGCTTATGAAGATTGGTATGTGTGTGAAAGTTGCTCAGTTGTATCTGACTCTTTGCAACCCCACAGACTGTAGCCTGCCAGGCTCCTCTGTCCTTGGAATTCTCTAGGCAAAATACTGGAGTGGGCAGCCAGTCCCTTCTCCAGGGGATCTTCCTAACTCAGACATCTTACTCGGGTCTCCTGCACTGCAGGCAGATTCTTACCATCTGAGCCACCAGGGAAGCCCGTGAAGATTGGTAATGTATTGGGTCACACAGGGCTTTATCTACAGTTGTGTTACCTGATTGCAGAGCTCTTACTAGCTTTTCCCACTTAGTTTGAAGTGTGGGAGGATAGTCTGATAAATGTATGTGGGGGTGCACTTTTTTCTTTGCTTCAGACTTCAGTGTGACTGGACTTGGATGGAAGTTGGAGTCCTGAGGTCCTGAGGATCTGGAGGTGTCAAGAGCTCAGCGGGTGAGTGCAGTTGGGTGTGGGGTGGGATAGAGATGTATTCCCACAGGGGTTTCTCCAAGCTTCTCTGTAGAAATAAACACACCATGTTTCCCCAGACACACACATATATATTTGGTTGTCATGAGTAAGGTAGTGTTTTGTTTTTAAAATGTCAGTGCCTCTGCTTTTATTTTTCGTAGGTATGTATTTTCTCAGAGGATGGATGCTAAATGATTGGCTACAGTTCTATGAGAGTCTTTGAGTTTACTTTGTTGGTAAAGGGTCTTGTAGTGAAACTGTTGAGTGCTGGGAATTGAACACTGAGGGTGGGTGTGTACTGGGGAGGAGGGGCATCACACCCTACAGGCAGGGCTTAGAGTCTGGGACTGGACCCTGGGGATTCAGACACTTCTGGAGTACCTGTAGCCAGGAGTCCCAAGTGTGCTGGTGGGAGGGTGGGAAAGACAGTCGTGTTAGACCAGATTTGCTTTTTTTCTGCCTCTGTCTTCATCTCTTGGGATGCAGACATCCCAAGAGGGCTCATAAGGTACCTGGAAGTTGGAAGGGTTTAGGTCCTGATAAGGGCATCTCCGATGGCTCAGTGGTTAAGAATCTGTCTGCAGTGCAGGTGCCACAGGAGACTTGAGTTCGATCGCTGGGTCAGGAAGATCCTTTGGAGAAGGAAATGGTAACCCACCCAGTATTCTTGCTTGGAGAATTCCATGGAGAGAGGAGCCTGTCAGCCTAGAGTCCATGGGGTCACAGAGAGTCGGACACGATTGAATGACTGAACACACACATTGGAAAGAAAGCAGGAATCTTCTTTCTCACTAAGCCCCCTCCATGGCCCCAGGCCTCTCAGAACCCCGAGGGAGACAGTTCTGGGCAGGGTGACTACAGATCCCAGGAGGCATGAGCAGCCCACTGGGACACAAATTCTGAGTTAGTTCCTTTAGAGGAAGTTGAGAATCAATGAACAGCTGTCATATCCTATGGAAATGTCATCTCCGTTTCAAAGAAGATGAAACTGAGAGTCAGGGAATTTATGTGTCATGCCCAAAGTCTCAGCCAGGGAGTGGCAGCCCTGGAATTTTAACCCATGTGGTTCCTCACCTTCAGGAAGGCACATGCTGGTACCCGGGCAGGGAGGGAGCGTCAAGTCCCCAAGGTGGGGAATATCCATCTGTTTGAGAATAACCGAGATCTCTCAGGGGATTGCTTGCGACCACAGGTGGTGTCTTACAGGTGATTTTCATGCTTCATAAAAAGAGAATTTGTAGGATTTATAAAATTTTATGTGATTTATGAGACCTGTTAAATATATGAGGGAGCCGGCAGGGCTCACAGATCCCTCTGCTCTCTCTAGTTTGGATAGATGGCAGCTGGCCCTTTATCAAAGGCTGTTCTGCACCCAGCTCTGGGCCCCGGGCCTCTGGAGGTCCTGACCTGGTGCTGACGACCCAGCTGCTGCTCCCAGGCTCCCAGCTCAGAGGTGGCCCCACTGGTCCCTAAACCAGAAATACGGGCACTTCCCAAGCCTCCCTTCTCCCTCATCCCCCGTATTTGATCACCACACCCTATTCTTTGTCCCCCAGACATCTCTGGAATCTTCCCCTTTTCTGTCCACCATTGCTAATAGTCATATCATTTCTTGCCTGGACTATCACTTGTGCCTCTTGCCAACATAAGACTCTTGCTCCCAGGTCACCTACAGCATCAGTTCAAGCTCCCAAGGCTGGCACCCAGGGACTTTCAGCAATGGTCCTGCTGCCCTCAGCAGTTCTCCTCTCCAGCTGTCCTCCCCAACTGCCTGTTCTGCACCACTCACCCATCAGATAGGCTTGCCTAACAACCCCACGTTGTTTTCATAACTCTTGAGTTTTCCAGATGTTGTTGTCTCCCTCTAGAAATGACATCCCGATTTCTGGAGAACTCCTCTCCATCCTTCAAAACCAGTCCTCGTGACACCGCTTCTCTGAAGTACTGCTTGACTTGCCTTGGGCCTAAGCATTCCGTCTTCTTTGTCCTGTACCTTAGCACATAGCGCACTTCACCCTGATCATTCGTTTGCAAGCTTGTCTTCTCCATAGTCCATGAGGTCTTTGAGAACAGTGGCCAGGTTTCTCCTTCTCTTTCCCTGCTCTTCCCCTTTCCTTCTCTCTCCTTTTTCCTTTTCTCCCCATCTTCCCCTTTCTCTCTTCCCCATCCCCTCCCTCCCCTTCATCTTCACCCTCCATCCATCTCGTCTTTCCTGAGTGCTCATGGATGTGCTACGTTCTGTGCCAGGTTTGTAGAGAAGCTCCAAAAGCAGGTCCTTGTTCCGTGGGAGCTGGCTCCCCTTTGCAGCTTGTTATATCATGCAGTCCCCCTCAGAGGCGACGTCCCAGGCAAGCCTTCACTCCAGTGGAGCTCAGTTTCCTGGGTCTGCAGAACATAACCTGGTAGTCAAGTAAAGCAGGACAACCATGGGGAGGAAGAGGTGCTCTGGAGAGAACAGGACTGGCATCGAGAGCTATGTTCAGGGTGGAGTGGAGCTACTGATCGGGTGGATGGCAAGGTTTCCTGAAGAGGAAACATTTGAACTGACCCCTGAATGATGAGAGGGATACAGCTATGTCAGCAGGGCAGGAGAGAGACACTCCGGGTTGAAGGAACAGCTGGGGTAGGACTATGCCCAGGGCACTGAAGGAATAGTGGCTGGAGAGAAGTGAGCAGGAGAGGGAGGTGAGGCTTTGGGTGGTACAGGGCAGGTAGCAGGGGCCCAGTGAATAGATGTTGGATGAAACTGAAATGTCAGGTAAGCTCTGGACTCACTGGGGAGACTTCCGGCTGGTTGCCCCACCTCACCAGGCTCTGGTCTCTAATCTGTATCCTAAGGGGACCCTCTAGATGATGATGTGATCACTAATCTAGAGCCAGACATCTTGGAATGTGAAGTCAAGTGGGCCTTAGAAAGCGTCACTACGAACAAAGCTAGTGGAGGGGATGGAATTCCAGTTGAGCTGTTTCAAATCCTGAAAGATGATGCTGGGAAAGTGCTGCACTCAATATGCCAGCAAATCTGGAATACTCAGCAGTGGCCACAGGACTGGAAAAGGTCAGTTTTCATTTCAATTCCAAAGAAAGACAATGCCAAAGAATGCTCAATCTACCGCACAATTTTACTCATCTCACACGCTAGTAAAGTAATGCTCAAAATTCTCCAAGCCAGACTTCAGGAATACGTGAACCGTGAACTCCCTGATGTTCAAGCTGGTTTTAGAAAAGGCAGAGGAACCAGAGATCAAATTACCAACATCCGCTGGATCATGGAAAAAGCAAGAGAGTTCCAGAAAAACATCTATTTCTGCTTTATTGACTATGCCAAAGCCTTTGACTGTGTGGATCACAATCAACTGTGGAAAATTCTGAAAGAGATGGGAATACCAGACCACCTAACCTGCCTCTTGAGAAATCTGTATGCAGGTCAGGAAGCAACAGTTAGAACTGGACATGGAACAACAGACTGGTTCCAAATAGGAAAAGGAGTACGTCAAGGCTGTATATTGTCACCCTGCTTATTTAACTTCTATGCAGAGTACATCATGAGAAACGCTGGA
>SJXQ01005523.1:334958-440113 GCA_006408695.1 Aepyceros melampus | reverse complement strand
TGTATATTGTCACCCTGCTTATTTAACTTCTATGCAGAGTACATCATGAGAAACGCTGGACTGGAAGAAACACAAGCTGGAATCAAGATTGCTGGGAGAAATATCAATAACCTCAGATATGCAGATGACACCACCCTTATGGCAGAAAGTGAAGAGGAGCTAAAAAGCCTCTTGTTGAAAGTGAAAGAGGAGAGTGAAAAAGTTGGCTTAAAGCTCAACATTCAGAAAACGAAGATCATGGCATCTGGCCCCATCACTTCATGGGAAATAGATGGGGAAACAGTAGAAACAGTGTCAGACTTTATTTTTTTGGGCTCCAAAATCACTGCAGATGGTCACTGCAGCCATGAAATTAAAAGACACTTACTCCTTGGAAGAAAAGTTATGACCAACCTAGATGGTATATTCAAAAGCAGAGACATTACTTTGCCGACTAAGGTCCGTCTAGTCAAGGCTATGGTTTTTCCTGTGGTCATGTATGGATGTGAGAGTTGGACTGTGAAGAAGGCTGAGCGCAGAAGAATTGATGCTTTTGAACTGAGGTGTTGGAGAAGACTGTTGAGAGTCCCTTGGACTGCAAGGAGATCCAACCAGTCCATTCTGAAGGCGATCAGCCCTGGGTGTTCTTTGGAAGGAATGATGCTAAAGCTGAAACTCGAGTAATTTGGCCACCTCATGTGAAGAGTTGACTCATTGGAAAAGACCTTGATGCTGGGAGGGATTGGGGACAGGAGGAAAAGGGGACGACCGAGGATGAGATGGCTGGATGGCATCACGGACTTGATGGACGTGAGTCTGAGTGATCTCCGGGAGATGGTGATGGACAGGGAGGCCTGGCGTGCTGCGATTCATGGGGTCGCAAAGAGTCGGACACGACTGAGCGACTGAACTGAACTGAACTGAAGGGGACCCTCATGCAGCTCAAGGATGGTCCTGGAGCCACTCACTCCGTGCCAGGCACCATGGCAGCGCAGGTGATATAGGAATGAACCAGACCACAGCCCTATTCTCCCGGGCTCTTACAGTCCAGAGGCTAGGGGAGTGGTAGGTCAAGGTCCTGGTATGGCCCACAGTGACCCAGGGAAACACTGTCCTTAGGACTCAACTTCTCCCTGCCGAGGCTGTTTTCAGCCATGCATTCCCTTCCTGTTATTTTCTTCTCTGGCTTTTGATCCCTGCTTCTCATTGGCAGGATCCATCCCCAGCAGGCAGATTCCTAGAAGCCCGGCACTCACCTCCTCTGTCTGCCTCTGTCTTATCTCCAGTGCCGAGCGCGTAGCAGTTCTCTGAGTGAACGATGGTGGTTTGCTCTGCTTTTTTCCTCCCTGGTGATTAATATGCGTGGATTTCTCTTCAAAGAGCAGATCGTGTCAAACTCACAGAGCGCTGGACTCTGGCGTGGCTCAGAACTCATTATCTTCCAGCCGCAAGTGGAGAGATTCTTGGACAGAAATTTAAACAAACGCTCGAGCTCCCGCTTTGACCTAGCTAACCTTCCGGTGAGTTCAGAGTCATAAGCTATTATTGTCTCCGCAGGCGGGCAGCTCCTCGGATGCCTCTTGGCACCTGGCACATCCGCTTGAATTGGGAGCTCTGTCCCCAGATCTGATGCTGGGCCAGGACTGAAGGAATTGACTTCCCTCTGCTAGGCTGCTCTTGGCGTCTGTAAGGGTGTTCTCTGACCACAGGCACGCATTCTGAATCACAGCTTCTTCACTTTCAGGGCCCCCAGAGGATGATTGAATGAAAGGGACTGGCCCAGGGTACCCTGAGGGTCAGTTGGCAGAGCCTGGCCCATCGCCCTGGCCCTAGACTCATGGCCCAGGGCTGCCCCATCACTCTGGCCTGGCCTTGGCCATCTGAGACTATTTCCCACCCCTCTCATCGTTAGTGATTCAGCGCCCCTCCTTGCCACTTGATAGCTGCGGAACTTTGTGAAATTAACTCATGAAAAATCCTCTTCCTCCGCACTTTTGAAAAGTTGTGGCAGATACCCCAAATAAAATTTACCATCTCAGCCATTTTTAAGTGCAAAGTTCAGGAGCATTAAATACATTCATATTGTTGTGCAACCATTACCACCATCCATCTCCCCGGCTTTTTTCATCCTGCAAAATGGAAACTCTGGAAATTTTACTCATTGCTTCCTTCAGTGTTAAATGTGAATAGTGATGATGGTGGCGGTGGCGGTGATGGTGGTGGTAGGGTGATGGTGATAGCTGGCACACATACTAGCGAGAGGGAGCAGGACAACCAATGTGGGGTTCAAATCCAGAAGCTGTTCGGAAGTTGCTTCAAAGGCTTACTCTGTGTAACAACAAAAGGGAACAAAAGTGGCAATGGTGGGGAGCAGGCTTGAGGTTTTCAAGGTTCACTCACATTGTGGCATTTATCAGTTCCCCATTCCTTTTCTTATATTATGGCCGAGTATGCATTCTTGGGTGTTCGTTGGAGGGAATGATGCTGAAGCTGAAGCTCCTCACATT
Organism: Aepyceros melampus; assembly: GCA_006408695.1. Taxonomy (NCBI): domain Eukaryota; kingdom Metazoa; phylum Chordata; class Mammalia; order Artiodactyla; family Bovidae; genus Aepyceros; species Aepyceros melampus. Next base: position 437,627 of record SJXQ01005523.1, on the reverse strand, counting down.
GTGGCATTTATCAGTTCCCCATTCCTTTTCTTATATTATGGCTGAGTATGCATTCTCAGGTGTTCGTTGGAGGGAATGATGCTGAAGCTGAAGCTCCAGTACTTTGGCCACCTCATGCGAAGAGCTGACTCATTGGAAAAGATGCTGATGCTGGGAGGGATTGGGGGTAGAAGGACAAGGGGACGACAGAGGATGAGATGGCTGGATGGCATCACTGACTCGATGGGCATGAGTGTGGGTGAACTCTGGGAGTTGGCAATGGACAGGGAGGCCTGGTGTGCTGCGATTCATGGGATTGCAAAGAGTCAGACACGACTGAGCGACTGAACTGAACTGAACTGACTGATGCATACTTGAATCATTTTTAAGGTGTTAAATGCATGCACGTTGTTTGCAACCTTACCACCATGACACCTCCATCAGCTTCTCTAGAAATTTTTCATCTTCTCCAACTGAAATTCTGTCCTCATTAACCGGTAACTCCCCCACTTGCCTTTCTACTTCCAATCTCTATGAAACTCCATCCCTTTTTATGGCTGAGTAATATTCCAGTGCATGGAAATACTACTTTTATCTATTCATCCACTGATGGACATATGGTTTGTTTCCACTGTGAACATTGCTGCTATGAATATGGGTGTGCAAATGTTCATTTGATGCCACAACATGGATGAACCTCAATAGCATTACGTTCTGTAAAAGAAGCCAGGCACAAAAGGTTACACGTTGTATGAATTGATTGTACTCTATATTAAGAACAGTAAATCTACAAAGACAGAAAGGAAATTGGAGATTTAGCCTTGGAGGAAGAGAGAGTGGAAAATGACTGCTTATGGGAATGGGGGAGGGTCCTCTTTTCTGGGGGGAATGATAGAAATATTTTGGAACTGTTTAGGGGTGGCAGTGGCACAGCACTGTGAAAGTACTAAATGCCACAGAATTGTATACTTTAAAATCATTGCTTTCATGTTATATAAATTATACGTTAAAAAGAGGGGTGAGCAGTCAGCGCTTCATTTCACTGTGATGTTAAAGCCCTCAGCGAAGACCTGAGGAGGATATTCTTTCAAATTTTACAGTGAGACATCACCTCACCCCAGTCAGAATGGCCATCATTAAAAAGTCTGCAAATACTAAATGCTGGAGAGGGTATGGAGAAAACGGAACCCTCCTACACTGTCGGTGGGAATATAAGTTGGTGCAGCCAATAAGGAGCACAGTACAGGGATTCCTTAAAATGCTGAAAATAGAGCTACCGTATGATCCTACAATCCCACTCCTGGGTAAATGTCTGGAGAAAATTCTAATTTGAAAATACACATGCACCCCAGTGTTCACAGCAGCACTATTTACAGCAGCCCAGACATGGAAGCAACCTGTGTCCATCAACAGATGAACAGATGAAGAAGATGTGGTATGTGTATGTCACGGAATATTACTCTGCCATAAAAAAGAACAAATAATGCCATTTGCAGCAATATGGATGGACCTAGAGATGATCACACTAAGTGAAATAAGTCAGACAGAGAAAGATAATATCATATGGCATCACTTACATGTGGAATCTAAAAAATGATACATATGAACTTATGTACGAAACAGAAATAGGCTCACAGACATAGAACACAAACTCAATGGTTACCAAAGGGGTTAGTGGGGGTGGGGGAAATAAATTAGGAGTTTGGGATAAACATGTACACACTACTATATATAAAATAGATAAACAGCAAAGATCCACTGTATAGCACAGGGGACTTATATCAGTATCTTATAATAAACTATACTAGAAAAAAATCTGGAAAAGAATGTATATATATACCTTATACTTCAATTTAAAATGGTTAAAATGAATAAATACATAAATATTAAATGAATCGATGAAGAAAATATTCCTTTAGCCTTGTCCTTGAGTGCTTGGAAGGATTTGCGCCATGCCTGCCTTTACCCGGGGCCTGGTGGGAACCCAGTGCGGCCAGTGGTACTGGCTCCCTTGCTGCTGAGCACAGTGCTCTGGCCTGCAGGGGAGAGAGGGGGAGGGCTGGAGGAACCAGAAGGGAGGGCACGTTCCCCAGCCTGGGCTGGGGCGACGTGCAGTTGGAGAGGCGTGGGCTCTTGAGAGCTCATCTCGTGGCTCTGAACCGCCTCTTCCATCATCCAACTAGCTGACAGAAGCGGGTGGTGGTGAGGATGTAGAAAAGACCTTCCTCTCCTAAGACCTGCAAATTGGAGAGGCTGCCTTGAGTTTCAACCTGGGGCTAGGTTAGCGGCTTAGCCAAAAGCTGGCGCCAATTTTGTGAGAAAGATTCACCGTGGCTTAGACCTTGAAAGTGTAGAATTGCCTTGGGCAAAGAAGATAAAAGCCAGAGGACAAAGACGGACTTGTTTTTTCTTCCATGTGTCTCAGAGGATGGAGAAGGCCAGGATAAGAAAGCAGTGACCTGCTGAGAAGTCAGTGCCAGGGCAGGTGACAGGAGGCTGGTCCTGCCAGGAGTTCAGTACTTTGTTGCTTCTTAGTCGCTAAGTCATGTCTGACTCTTTTGCAACTCCATGGACTATAGCCTGGCAGGCTCCTCTGTCCATGGGATTTCCCATGGAGAAGGTTGCCATTTCCTTCTCCAGGGGATCTTTCAAACCCAGAGATCGAACCAATGTCTCCTGCATTGACAGGCGGGTTCTTTGCCCCTGAGCCACCAGGGAAGCCTGTTCAGTACTTTATTTGCTGTCAAACACTTCAGGTGCATTAATGACTTCTAGATGTTAAGTACCTGCTAATTAACAACCAGCAGCAAACCTTCTCAGCTGGGGGATTGGCACCTGTGCCTGGATGCTCTCAGTCCCAGGGGAGAGGGAACCTCTGAGAAATCCCACAGGCTGACGTGGGAACCTGGTGGAGAAACAGCGCCCTGGTGAGGAGAGGGAGGTGTTCTGTCTCATCTGGGGGCAGACGGGGGTGCAATGGGAAGAAATTCCTCACTCTCAGAGGGGTGACAGTTCAAATCCCGGCTCTGCCATGTACTAGCTGTGATCCTGGGCAAATGCCTTCTCTCTGAAACTTTCTCATCTCTGATATGGGCCTGGTGTCTCACAGGGCTGTTATCACAGAGCTTAGCGCAGTGCTGCCTGGCTTGCTGAAATCCTCCGGACTGAGCAGCATGTGTGAGGCAGCCGCAGTGGAGTGGTGAAGCTGGCGCTGCCGAGGGCAGGTCTAGACCTGCAACCGTTTCTCCTGGGGTTCTCCTTTGGGTTTGCCGATGGCTACACTAAAGCCAGTTTTGCCTGATATCTTAGCCAGTTGTGGCTGTGTATTTTGATCCCATCAGTTTGAAGAATGCTGGCCTGGAATAAACGTTCTCTGATAGACCTAACATCCAGGGCACTGGAAAACCTGCCACTTGGCTCCGTGGAGATGGGGAAAGTGTAGCAGAGGGAAGGAACCACCTGAGTCTGGTGGGGCTTCTTGAACAAGGTGAGCCCTGAGACTTGGTCTGAATTCCCCAGGTCTAACCACATACCTGGGCTTCCCTGGTGGCTCAGATGGTAAAGAATCTGCCTGCAATGCAGGAGACTTCGGTTTGATCCCTGGGTTGGGAAGATCCCCTGGTGAAGAAAATGGCAACCCACTCTAGTATTCTTGCCTGGGAAATCCCATCGACAGAGGAGCCTGGCGGGCTACAGTCCATCGGGTCACAAAGAGTTGGACACAACTGAGCAACTACACACTTCACCCACATACATGGGACAGAACTAGTTCTTGGAAAAGGGATCTATGAAGGCTTGGAGGGAGGTGGGGAATGAATTCGACAATTGGGCCGAGGTAGTCCTGGAAATCATCACTGATGAATCTGATTTGCCAGCAGCAGCAGCAGCAACCAACTTTCAACTTCTGTTTGTCAAGGACTCTGAAATTTTGCATTGTTGGAAAGCTTCCAGTTTAGTGTGTCACCATTTCATGCGTGTTCACAGGAGTCCTCCTGGATTGTAGACCAAAAACTATGACTCACAGCCCAGCCAGGAGTCTGAGCCTCATGTTTGCAATGGTTTCACCCCCAAGTTTCATGGAGTGATGCAGAACAACCCAGGTGCATATTGCACGTGGGGTGGGTTTGTGTCACTGTTGAAGAATCTTAGTTTAGGCAACTCCAGGGTTTTATAACCTGCTCAATGTTTGCCCGGAGGGGAACATTCTTATTATTGTCTTGGACAGCAATCCAATCTGCCCTCTGCCCTGGAGACAGACATAATAACTTCCAAAGCTGTTTGTTATACAGACATGCTTGCAAAGACAGCCCAAGACAAAAGCTGTCAAGCCCCTATTTGGAAGTCCTGCAGAAACTCGGGAGAATGACAGAGAACACTACTCTCCTGAAACTGCTTTGGTCATAGTAATAGAGTACAGAATGCCTCCAAAATCCACCGGTGCCAGACACAGTTCTTAGTGCTTTATACTCACTCACTCATTTAATCCTTAGTGGGTTCTATTATTATCCCCATTTTATAGGTGATAACATGGAGGGTCAGGGAAATGGACTCACACAGGACATATCTGGGAGCCCCAAGGTCTGGGCTTCATTCTGTATGGTGTTCTTAGGGGAACAGCCAGCCACTTAGTGGTAGCCTGATGACCTACTGGCTGTTTCCATTGTGTGATCTCTCCAGAATGGACACTTACCTGCAGTTTGAGTTTGTCATTCCCCACCTGTCATGTCTTGGCCAGCATGGACTTGCTGAATGGTCTCCATAGCACAGGACATCTAACACCTCTAACATTCAGAAAGTCCTATTACAGGAAAAGATCTTCCCAGGTGGGACCAGTGGTAAAGAATCCACTGCCGGTGCAGGAGACACTAGAGACACAGCTTTGATTCTGGGGTTGGGAAGAACCCGTGGAGTAGGAAATGACAGCCCATTCCAGTATTCTTGCCTGGAAAATTATGTGGACAGAGGAATCTGGCAGGCTACAGTCCATGGGGTCACGAAGAGTCAAACACGACAGAGTGTGCATACCATTACAGGAGAGGAAAATAGGCAATGTACTGATGCACGTGGGTCTTCCTTGTTTTTTGTTGTACCTCAATTTCAACAAGCAGCCGCCTTTTAAAACTGCCTTTCCAGGGATCTATGGAAAAATCAGGTAGAGTAAGTCTCAGCTGGAAAGAAGAGCGTATAAGCTTGGCATTTTGCCAGATGTGGAATATATTCTGAACCAATATGCAATATACAGTGTAGAAAGGGTGCTCCCACTAACAACCCTCTTTCGTAAGTATGTGTGTGTAGTGAGTGTCTCATATGACATGCCCAGTGTCCTCCTTTATGTCAACATATCATGATTTGGGGGGGAGGGTGGAATTGCCCCTCCCCACTCAACATGGTCCCACAAGAGCCATTAATTATGGTACCCAGGATAATAACCACTTCCTCCAGGCTCCATGCTTCAAAGTACTGCTGCCCAAAGGCCCCAAGGGGTTGAGAGGTGTGATTGTGGCCAGAGGTCCAGGCCGCCCACTGAGGGCAAGGAGAAAGGCCACTTTTGAGGCCACGGATGCAGCTGGAACCCAGCATCCCATCCTGAGGTGGCCGGCTTGGGCTGAGTATGATTAAGTTGGATAAGACATTCTGCATTAATGCTTTATGCAGTTTCTACTCACCTTCTAGAAATAAAGACAATAAACCCCTTCTGCATCAGAATAATAGGGGAGGGTCAGCTGCATTCCCTGATCATTTTAAATATCAGAAAATTCCTCAAGAAATGCAGTTTCAGTAGCTATGGAAAACAGTATGATAGTTTCTCACACCGTTAAAAATAGAATTACCAAATGATTTAGCAATGCCCCTTCTGCATACATACCACGCAAAATCGGAACCAGAGTCTTAAAGAGATATTCATGTATCCACGTTCACAGCAGCATTACTCAGAGTAGCTAAAAAGGTGGAAGCAACCCAAGGATGAATGGATAAACAAAACTTGTTATATACGTACAATGGAACATGACTCGGAGAAAAGGAAGATTCTGATAAGTTCCAATGTGGATGAACCTTGATGACATATTCTGCTAAGTGAAATAAGCCAGTAAGAAAATGACCAATTCTGTATATATGGTACCACTTAGATGTAAGATACCTAGAGTAGTCAAATCCATAGAGACCAAAACATAGAATGATGCTTGCCAAGAACTGAGGGTGGGGAGAGTTAGTGTTTAATGGGCACAGAGCTTCAGTTTTGCAAAATGAAAAGAGTTCTGAAGATGGTTGGTGGTGATGATTGCACAAAAATGTGAATGAACCTAATGCCACGGAATTATATGGTTAGAAATGATTAAGTGGTAAAGTTTATGTTATATGTATTCCACCACCATTTGAAATAACAAATAAGAAATGTCATTTTGTGGTGGGCTGCAGTCCATGGGGTTGCTAAGAGTTGGACACGACTGAGTGACTTCACTTTCACTTTTCACTTTCATGCATTGGAGAAGGAAATGGCAACCCACTCCAGTGTTCTTGCCTGGAGAATCCCAGGGACGGGGGAGCCTGGTGGGCTGCCGTCTATGGGGTTGCACAGAGTCAGACACGACTGAAGCAACTTAGCAGCAGCAGCAGCAGTGAAAGTGTTAGTCACTCAGTCATGTCCAGCGCTTTGTGACTCCATGAAGTGTAGCCCATCAGGCTCCTCTGTCCACAGAATTCTCCAGACAAGAATACTGGAGTGGGTAGCAATTCTCTTCTCCAGGGGATCTTTCCGACCCAGGAATGGAACCCGGTTCTCCTGCATTGCTGGCAGATTCTTTACCGTCTGAGCCACCTGGGAACCTCCAGGATTATGGAGAGACCGTTTTTAAAGAGTAGAAGGACATATGTTAAGAACTAGGTTTCCAGAAATCTTAATTGGCACAGGTTTTAAAATGGATGGTGCTGTCAGTTTTAAACACTTTAGGAAATCTGAGAATTAGGGGGTGAGTTTGGGAATCGGGAGGTGCGTTTGGGCCTCACACAGAGAGGCTGACCTTTGTAGCAGCCGCTGGGCCATCTTCTGCTGGCTTCCTGCCCCACACTCACCTGTACTGAACTGAGATCTGTTAAAGTATTTGAACAAGAGGCCATTCGACTGGGGTGACTCTGATGGCTTGGTTGCGGCACGGGCCAACCACAACCTCAGCCAAGGTCAGTGCACTTCATTCTGAGACACTGACGCTTGAGAGCACAGTCACGCACAGCCAACTTCGCTTCCCCAGTAAAGCCACCGCGGAACCTCTCACCCACCAAACACTGGCTTCACTTCTGCTCCTCCCTGTAAAATCCTTCCCTCGCTCCTGTTGGTGGCGGTCGGGGAGTGGGGGGGCATCCCACCTTCAGTTTGGCGCACCCAGATTTGAATCGACAAACACTCCAAATTTGCTCTTGAAAATAGTTTACGTGCTGCCATTTAGCTTTCAACCGACCTTGAGTGAACTCTGTCCTTCAGCCTACCCACCATGCTGGGGTTCTTGGTACACCTTTCCATCTAAGAGGGCAGCACAGCCCATGCCCCTCTATTCTCCAGGACACTGTGCGGGTGGATGCTGGCCATTTGCCCACTGATCTGTTGTGTCCATACGGGCACTGCTGGGACTGCCCGTAAGCCACTGTGAGCAGCACCAGTCTCTCATCCTCAAGGCATTTCCCCTTATGAGGTGTTTCTCTCACCCCCAGGATAACCACCTCCCTCCCCACTTCTCCTGTGGGCTAAAGTAGAAGCTGGATTTAGAAGCTTAATTCACCTATTAGCTTGCTGAGTGATCACACCAAGTCCTTTACCCACTGTGGGCCTTGCCTTTCTGTTTGGAAAATCAGAAAAGCCTGACTCTAGCCTGTTGTGTGGAGCAGGCAATGGCAACCCACTCCAGTACTCTTGCCTGGAAATCCCATGGATGGAGGAGCCTGGTAGGCTGCAGTCCACGGGGTTGTACAGAGTTGGACACGACTGAAGTGACTTAGCAACAGCAGCAGCAGTACAGCAGTCTGTTGTGCAATAAGGGTGGAAGGGATGAAAGAATGTAGAGTGGAAAGAGTGGATATAGGATTAAGGTTTGATAGATATGAGTCATATTTCATGGACCTAGAAGTATAAAGAAATATTACATCTCTTAGTTCCATTTTATTTTTTAAAATATTTATTTATTTGGCTGTACCGGGTCTTAGTTGTGGCATGTGGGATTTTAGTTTCCCAACCAGGGATCGAACCTGGGCCCCCTGCCTTGGGATCACAGGGGTCTCAGTCACTGGACTGCCAGGGAAGTCCCTGTTAGTTTTGTTTTAAATTGACTTAAGTCTGCCTGTGTCTGCATCTCAACAAGATGGTGGGCGAGCCAGCCTCACTGATTGGCAGGCATCTCATCCTCCCCACTTCTTGGGCTCCATGGGAATTTTAGGAGTCTATGTGGCACCTGAGGTAGAATTGGGTGTTTAATTTCCAGCTAGTTATGGAATGGTTGCAGGTATCCCCCTTTCTCAGTGAGGTCCCTTGAAGTAGAGCAGCCTTGCAATTCTGGGGCATGAGAATTTTTGCCACAGTCCAGAGGTTTTAGAGCCCAGCCTTGCAGAGAGGCCATGCAGCCACTGGGGTGGTCTTGCCACTTTCCCAGGACATATTTCCAGCTACTCCCAAAACCAACATCATTGTTCCCATTTCCGGTCTGGTGGAAATCAGTTTCTAATCTTCTGTCACCTTCCGTGGTCATTTCTTTCTTTCCCCCTGGGGGACATCATACGTAATCTCATCAAAGAGTTTAGGTTTTTACAAAAGTTTGGGAAAGCCTTTGAGTTCAGGCAGTGTCTGCATTAAAAAAATCCCCAAAGCGAGGAATTGCAAAGAACTGGGTTATAAGCCTGAAACTGGAAGAAGAGGAAATTCAGACAGGATGACACAAGCTCATGTCTTGAGCAGGGTTTTCCAATCTACGTGAACTCTGAGCAGATCATGATCGGCATATAAAAACAGCAATGACAGAAAAGAATAGCATAGAAAAACATTAGAGTACCTCCCACATAGCAAGAGTATGATTTTTTTTCGTAGTTTTGGATGTAAGTGTGCTGGGCTATGATATAAAATGTAGTTTTTCCCAACAGGTCACCGTGGGAAAAAGTTGAAACTCTCCTGCCAGAGATGAATGGGGCCCAGGCATCTGTATTTGAAAAAACAAAACAAATCACAGGTGAAGCTAAAGTGCAGCTAAGTCTGAGGGCCACTGGCTTCGAGATTGATCAGATGAGAGGGGGAGAAATAAAAAACGCTGATAGTTGTAGCCTGTCTAAAACCATTAACTAAAAAGAGAGTATATGGGGACTTCCCTGGTCATCCAGTGGCTAAGACTTTGCACTCTCAGTGCAGGGAGCCTGGGTTCCATATCTGCTGGGGGAACTAGGCTCCACTTACTGCAACTAAGAGTCGGAGTGCCAGAACTAAAAAGATCCTGTGTGCCACAACTAAGACCGGGAGCAGCCAAATTAAAGTATATATATATATATATATATATAAAAGAATATACATATAAGAATACCTGGGAGGTAGGCGGAGGGGAGGTGGCAGAGACAGAGTTCGAAGATGAGACTATAATCTGAGCACAATGTAAATAGGTAAAAAACTCCCTTCTTCCTGTGAAATGATGCTGCACTGGCTTACGGGGAGGAGCCATCAGAAGCTTTGCCAGTAAAGGGACAGGTCTCACTCTGTTTATCTGTAGTCCAAACTCTTGAATTTGGGAGTTTCTCTGCTTGGCTTTCCTATTGGCTCAGATGGTAAGGAAACTGTCAGCCATGCGGGAGACTGGGATTCGGTCGCTGGGTTGGGAAGATTCCCTGGAGAAGGGAACGGCAACCCATTCCAGTATTCTTGTCTGGAGAATTCCATGGACAGAGGAACCTGGCTGGCTACAGTTCATGGATCTCAAAGAGTCAGACATGAGTGAGGACTGACACTTACTTACTTATTCGGTTCTGATGACCTAATTTTTGGACATTCGAAGCTGCCATGCTGGCTGTCATTTGTTCCCACCACTCCTCTGGAAGCTTATCTTTACCCCCATATTGATTTCCCTGGCTCTGGCAGTGACCTCAGTCTGCTCCTTGTGAAGACGGGTACTTGGCAGCATCCAGCTTTTGGTGTTCTTTGCAGATGTTCTGCCTGATGGCTCCCTGGAGGGGCCTGTATCTGGTTTAGTTAAGATAAGAAGCTTCCTGATTCAGCATAGAAAGGAAAGCAACGTGGATTACTGGGAAGGAGTCAGGGATGGGGCTTATGGTGATTCACTTGGAAAATACGATGAGTTTGAACTTGCTGATGTGTCCAGAACTGGTGGGGTGAAGATGGTCCAGGAACAGATGGACTGTTCGATCGTGGTCGAAATCTGGGGCTTCCCTGCTGGCTCGGATGGTAAAGAATTTGCCTGTAACACAGGAGACCCAGGTTCAGTCCTTGGGTTGGGAAGATCCCTTGGAGAAGGAAATGGCAACCAACTCCAGTATTCTTGCCTGGAGAGTTCCATGGACAGAAAAACCTGGTGGGCCACACAGTCTATGGGGTCACAAAGAGTTGGTCCCGACTTAGCAACTAACACTTTCACTTTTTGATCTTCGTAGGTGTTCCGTTCTTAGGGAGTCCGTGAAAGTTCACCTTCTGAAAACAGAGCAACTCTGCTAACAGTGATCGCCATCTCCGTTAGAAAAACCTACACTAAACTCATTAAACAAAAAGCAAAAATTTATTGTCATATGACTGCAGTGTCTAGAAGTGTTGGGCATCATGGATCATATTAAGGGTCTTCATTCAGGACCTCTGAGACAGTCTTCTTGATGGACCTCTAACAGGCTGCACAGAGGTTGTAGCTATTGAAATCACAGGCTTAGGAGTCCTAGTTTGAAATCCCACCTTTGCCACTCACGAGCTGGGTAACATGGGGCAAGTTGTTTTATTGCCCTGACCCTGCTTTGCATTTGTAAAATAAAGATGTGGTGTTGAGAGGATGAATGAGATGATGGCATGGAAAGCCCCAGCACAAGCTGGAGCTCATTAAAAGTTAGTCATTGTAAAGGACAATGGCTGTTTTCTCTTGCATCCACATCTCCCTCCTTGGTCTCCCGGCAACAGCTCCAGCTGTGTTTATGGATTGCCATTCCCTCAGTCTCAGTTATGTGTCAGGCTGGGATGTATAACCCAGACTCAAACCAGTTGGTATACTGCATTCTCTAGATGGGGATGATTGGTTCAAGGTTATCTCCAGATGGAGCTAGCACAAACAGACAGTCTTGATTTTCATAGCTGTGAATGCCAGGACAAAGGTCCCTTCCATCTTCCCATGCCCACTGAATTTGAACCTGGAATTACACGGTCCCAGGTCCCAGAACTTTCTGATGGTCAATTTTTAGCCGTGAGGGGAGAGACTAAATAAGAAAGGAGAGCACACACAGAAAGCCAAACCTAGACACTGAAAGAGCTTGCTGGTGATATCATTTGAACCCTGGATCAGCCCATGCCTGATGCTTGCTTCAAATTCTTCTGTTCTATGGCAGGGATTTTTTTTTTTTTTTGGTCCTAGTGAGTCTATTCTGGGTTTTCTTTTATTTAAATTTTTTTTCTTTTTGTTTATTTATTTTTGGCTGCACTGGGTCCTTGCTCTTTGCTGCTGTTCATGGCCTTCCTCTAGTTGTGAAGCACAGGATTCTCACTGCCGTGGCTTCTTTCATTGTGCAGCATGGTCTCTAAGGGCATATGGGCTCAGTAGTTGTGGTGAACAGGCTTAATTGTTCAGCAGCATGTAGGATCTTCCTCGGAGAAGGCAATGGCACCCCACTCCAGTACTCTTGCCTGGGAAATCCCATGGACGGAGGAGCCTGGTGGGCTGCATGGGGGTCCTCCATGGGGAGGACCTCCATGGGGTCGCTAAGAGTCGGACACGACTGAGCGACTTCACTTTTATGCATTGGAGAAGGAAATGGCAGCCCACTCCAGTGTTTTGCCTGGAGAATCCCAGGGATGGGGGGAGCCTGGTGGGCTGCCGTCTATGGGGTCGCACAGAGTCAGACACGACTGAAGCGACTTAGTAGTAGTAGTAGTAGTAGGATCTTCCTGGATCAGGGATTGAACCTGTGTCCCCTGCCTTGGCAGGCAGATTCTTAACCACTGGACCACCAGGAAAGTCCTATTCTGGGATTTCTGTCATTTAAAAGTGAAAGTAATAGACTTAAGTTGGGCTGTGTTTTCTGGAAGCCATAAAAAAAAAAGAGAGAGAGAGAGAGAGATTCTTCAGAAAGCCTGAGCCTCTGTTCCTAATTCTTGTCTGGCTGCTAAAGAACTGGGTCCCAAGTGTTGCATGTGACTAATTCCTTCCTTCTGTGCATGGGGCTTCTTGTGTTTGCTGAAAGTCAAAGAAACTGGTCCGGCCACCTGTCACTTCAAGAAGAGATGAATTATTTTTTACTACAAGAGGAAAAGTCAACTTCTAAGCCACAGGCAGAGGCCCCGCTGCTCTCTGGCTCTCCCAGATCTCTGCCTCACTACAGCCCCTGAACAAACAAATCTCCTTTTGTTGTCTCTGCTGCTCAGGGATTCTGGATACTTGGAGCCGAGCCAGGAAAGAGACTCCGAGGCTGGCAGGTAAAGTGACCTCCTTCCTTGGTGCGGATCCTGACCTGGTCTCTTTGTGGCTTGGCCTGATATTTTCTGAGTACAGGCGGCTGACGTCCCAAGTGGCCCCTGGCTCTTCAGCCATTGTTCAGTCCCAAACAAGCAATTCCACTGCTCTTTCCAAGTGCAGAGGGACAGAGCCCTCAGCTACCTGCAGGACTCAGAGTGGATGAGGAAGACTGGGGTTGATCAACCCCAAGACACCTCTTTCTGTCACAAAAAGACTGGGAGTGAGGGCCAAGATTTGAGGATTGTCCGAGGGAGGCTGGGGGACCAGCACCCCCTCCTTCTCTGAGAGACAGTCCCTTAAGCTGTTCAGACTGAGAAGCAGAGAGTTTTCAGAGGCTTTTCGATTAAGGCGAAACAAAGGATGGAAATGCTCTGCTGGTCATTCAGAAGGCGATGGTGCGGCTGGGGGTGTAAGAGCAGGTACGAGCGGTGCTCACAGTGCACGCTGAGCTAGGCTTTTGGGATTGCTACTCTACTCATTAGAAATCACTCTTCAGACCTCATTTTAACTTACTTACCACTTTGCCAACAAAGGTCCATATAGTCAAAGCTATGGTTTTTCCAGTAGTCACGTACAGATGTGAGAGTCGAACCACAAAGAAAGCTGAGCACTGAAGAACTGATGCTTTCAAGCTATGGTTCTGGAGGAGACTCTTGAGAGTCCCTTGGACAGCAAGGAGATCAGACTAGTCAATCCTAAAGGAAATCAACCTTGAATATTCACTGGAAAGACTGGTGCTGAAGCTCCAATACTTTGGCCACCTGATGGGAAGAGCTGACTCATTGGAAAAGACCCTGATGCTGGGAAAGATTGAGGGCAGGAGGAGAAGTGGGTGACAGAGGATGAGATGGTTGGATGGCATCACTGGCTCAATGGACATGAGTTTGAGCAAACTCCAGGGGATGGTGAAAGATAGGGAAGCCTGGCACACTGCAGTCCATGGGGTCGCAAAGAGTTGGACATGCCTTAGTGACTTAACAGCAACAACCACTTCTTGACGTTTATGGTTGGCCTTGGAACTGTCAAGGCACCTGTAGGTATGTCATTTAGCTTGTTGATGTGTTATGATTGAGCATATGCTGAGGCTTGTGGTCTAGTGAGAGTCGACTCATCCACCATCTTGGAACTGTATGGTTCTAATCAGTTTATGTTGGTGTCCTCGGGCTATGTCATTCTTTTAAAGGTCGTGCCCTGCCCCCTTCCCTCCTGTTTCAGTGGTAGCATGACCACCCCAAAGACCAGATGGTGTGGCTGGCCACTGAGACAGACCAGGATGACCTGAAGGATCCTATTAGGCTCAAAGCCCCCTTCTCCTCTTACCATGAGGGCAGGAAAGCTTCTCTTTCAGAGAAGAGCAGAGGCAAAGGAAGAAATCAGAGAGATGAAGATCGTATCAGAAAGGGGCTCATTGTTTAGCAGAGACCATCAAACTGTCAGAGACCAAGACACTATTGATTGGAAAGTTTAATGTTTGTCTGTTTCCCCAGCTCCTGCCCTCTGTCAGTCAGAGGGATGCAGGATGGCCAGAAGATTAGATCTGTCAAGGTGCAGTGGTAAAGAATCTGCTTGCCAATGCAAGAGACGCAGGAGACGGCGGTTCGATCCCTGGGTCAGGAAGAAACCTGCAGTAGGAAATGGCAACCTGCCCCAGTATTCTTGCCTGGGAAATCCCACGGACAGAGGAGCCTGGCAGGCTACGGCTCATGGGGTGGCAAAGAATCTGACATGACTGAGTGACTGAGTATGTGAAGAAAGAAGCAAGCTGTTTTCTTATGGTTGAGCAAAGTTGGGTCAATTTGTGGCCCTAGGACATGTGTCTAAAATTGTATGAAATTATTTTAATTACACAATGCATTCATTCACTGGTAAACATTCTAGCAATACAATTTAGAGAAGGTCTGTCTGCTCCATCCAAGGCCACTCTTCTCTCTAGCAGTAGCTATGGTTATCTGTTTGGTATATTTTCTTTGTATTCATATATACAAACATACATTTTGCAAACATATGTATATATAAGGTTTTTGCCCCAAAGCTTTTAACTGCTCCCCATTTCTACATAATGATTTCTGCTTTAGCTTTGAGACCTTTCACAGCCCATCTCCTGTCTGCCTCGCCTTCTCATCTCCCCATCACTCTCCAGGCAAACTGGGCTATTTGCTATTCTGAGAATGTGTCTTGTTCTTTTAACTCTCTTCCCCTTTGCACGTGCTCTTCATTCTTCCTAAAGCGAGCTTATCCCCTTTGAGATGTCAAACTTCTTCAAAGTCTGGTTGAAACACCACCTTCTCCTGAAGCTTTTCTGTGCCTCCCACTCCTTTCACTCATGTTATGTGGTAAAAGATATGCAGATGAAGGCATCTGCCTGAACCATAGCAGCTACCTGCTGCTTAACTGGGTTACCGCTAATTAAAATCACAGGACAGCTAAATTTAATTCTTGACACTTGATAAATGCCAAACATCAATGGATTTTTCATTAACATACTGAATAGCAATGTCTTTCTGTCACTGTTATGAAGACACTTTCCTAATTTCTTTGAGGTGGTTAATCTTCTGTGCAGACATTGGAAGGGATTGAATTTCCTGCCTCTCTTCTCTCTTGTCATGTCAGTGGTGTAAAATGATTCGAAGAGAAGTAATTGCCCTGGGCAGTGATGTCTGTTCCACCTTATTCAGGAGATGCATAAATGAGATGGTACAGATGTCCTGGGCAGAGGTGGGTCATGGCCCCCACCTTCTATTCTCCCCTAAACAGATCTAAAGGAAAGTATTTGCATGAGACATTGGACCCCATTCCGTGGTTAGATTTGGGTCCCTCCTCAGTTTCCACAGAGACAGATGTTAAGTTTGTCAGGTCATATTTTTGCAGCAATAAAGGGCCATCTCATTAAATTCAATTCAGCCCCTATGGGCCATATATTCATGACATCCGAGGCTGAGAACATGTGAACAGAAGCCTACAAAGTAATGAGAAACAGTCCTGAATGTGCAAAATGATGCTTATTCTGGTTGTCTACAATTGCCACCATCCTTCCTGGATCTCTGCTCAGCCAGTTGATACGTTATCACATCAGATGCTTCCTCCCAAGAGGGAGGAGAAGTAGGCCGGAATCGGGGTACCCTCAGAGTGCATATACCGAGAGAAAAGCAATCAAAGCATTGGCAGCCTGCTCAGAACAAGCTAAGCTAAGCAGATTCAGCACAAACCTGAGAATGGCTTGGGGTTATGTTAACAGATGGAAGAGAGAGGGCAGAGCGCTTCACCTCCCATTTGGCGCCTGTCACCTGGCTGAGAAGACTAATCTTCTCCAGTAAAAGGGTAGCTCAGACTCTGTCCAGAGGAAATTGCAGACAGAGCTGTGAGTGGAGTGTGGACAAGAGCCTAGTCTCTGTATGTTTTGCTGAAGGTGGATAGTTTAAACTCTTTCAGGAAGCAAGGGGTTAACCTATTTTTGGTCCAAGGAGAGAGGGTGAGTGAAAATACTCAGTGCCTGTGGTTGCTGGCACATTCATGCATTCATGCCACACACATCCTTTTGGTCTGTATGACCCAAGGGTGCAGAGAGGAGAACAAGGATCTTGGACAGGAACAAGATGACCTGAATTCAGACCTGTGGGCAAGTCACAAACCCACTCTGTATTGTCAAGGAACTTTTGGTTGCAAGGACCTGAGACTCATTTAGGCTAAGTCAGGAGGAAGGGTGAGGCAGTTAGGAAACCTGGAGTCACACTAAGTATTTCAAATGGAGGGGATTTAATGGAGGAGATTAGGGGGCGACAGAGGATAAGATTGTTGGATGGCATCACCAACTCAATGGACATGTGTTTGAACAAACTCCAGTTAAGTTTGAAACTATCTCCAGCAAACCGCAGGAGACAGTGAAGGACAAGGAAGCCTGGTGCAGGGCAGTCCTTGGGGTTGCAAAGAGTCAGATACGACTTAGCAACTGAGCAACAACAATGTAGGAGATGGGTTACCTGGATATGGGAAGAATGAAAGAGCACACGTGGGTATACAGAGGTGGCTCAGAGATTAGTACCTGCAGGAATCAGTGACCTCCCCTTGGGCCAGAGAAATAAAAGGGGGGAGGTGGTGTTGCCAGGAGATTGGAGAAGGGCTCTGAAGGGGCTGGCTCTCAGGACTGCTGAGGCGGCAGATTCACATGTGTTTTCGGCCTCATTTCTTGTCATCACAAGGGCTTGTCCCTTTGGTCACATTTCTGAGCCCTTACCTCTGGACCTTTCTCTGGCATCTTGACCTTTGCTTTCAAGGGCTTGGATAGGACAGTGGGCTGAGTTGCTGCACTGGATGGACACAGGAGGCAGACACCTCCCCTGAACACCTCATCTGCATCGTCTATAAGCCAACCCTTAGCAGACTGTTTCTCTAAAATTCTGCAAATGCTGTTAGCCTGGGCAGCCTGGATGTAGGGATTAATATATTCATTTAGTCGTTCACTTAGCTGCCCACACATCTACCCATTATTTGTCTCTTTGTCGTTGCTGTTGTTCAGTTGCCAAGTCGTGTTTGACTCTGTGCAACCCCATGGACTGCAGCACACCAGACTTCCCTGTCCCTCACTATCTCCCAAAGTTTGCCCAAGTTCATGTCCGTTTGTCTCTTTACTGAAGACAATATAGAAAAAATGGTTTATGTTACGGGTTCTGATCCTGTTTTCCCAGCTTACTAGCTGCCTCAGGTCTTCACCTAAGAAATGAGAAAACACAGTACTGATACCTGCCTTCCAGGGCTGTTAAGAGAATCCAGTGGATAAGGACGTAAAGCACTTGCCCCACCACCTTGTAACTACGCTGCACCTGTCCCAGTTTTGTTATTGTTTGCCGGTGGTAGTTGTGTGTTGGGAGAAGCTTAGCAGATGGTCTTTGTCAGTTTTTAAGCAAAGGTGGTAAGAAAACACAAAGTTTACCTATTTCCAGAGGGCTCAAGTTCCCAAGGGAAACAAGATGCTTGCTTCACTGCTGTTTCAATATTGGTTTACGATGTATTATGTACAATCTGTGTGCTCGTCAACTTGACATCATTTACTTAATCTGCAAAGTCTTTTGCAGTACACTCTGAAGAGTCTCATTCCACAGAGGAAGAGCCTGAGGCTCAGAGAGGGCAATGGTTTTGCTGAGTTTGCACAGCTGAATTAGGGGAGGGGGGTCACATTCAGGGCTGCTCACATCCTCACCATCACAAGATCCTCTTGTAAGTGACCCCAGCCTGGAGGCCACAAAGCCAGCTCAAGTCTGAGTACATCTCACAAGGGCCTGACAGGGACTCCGCCAGCTTTGAGAACTGCTTCAAAGCCAAGGCTAAGACACATATTCTCTGGGATGTCTTTCAAACAAGGGCCTCCCTCCCATGAATCCAAACAGCAGGGCTGAGGAACACCACAGACTTGATTAGCTTCGAAGAACACACTTGAAGCCATTTCCTCTCCTTGTTGAACCATCAAAAGGAACTTTCCGGTTTGAATAGCAACTTCAATTCTCTGCCTTAGTCTGTAAAGGAAGAATGGCATTCGTTCAGACAGTCGGGTAGGTGATTTCATCCCCGTTTTTCAATTTCAAATGAATTTTCTGAAGCTGGTCGCTGCCTTTGGTGGTCAGAGTACGTTTGAAGTCCAGAAACTGTAAGGGCTGTGGCAGACTCGCCAAGAGGGTTAGAGCCTTGGTGTCTGGGCTCCCAAGGACCATTTCCTGCTTCCAGAGGGGAGAAGATGATGGACAGCTTTGGGAGTGTAAGCGGGGCTTCTGGGCCCAGGGACGAGCCAGTTTCTGAAACTTCAGCCCTTCATAGGTGACCTTGTCAAGGTGAGAGTCTCTTAACCTGGTCCTGGGCTTGGCAGAAACTCCTTCCCAAGGGTGAGTATGGGAAGTTGTCCACAGGAGAGAGCAGAAAGCGGATTTCTTTTGTCTAGTCTGCTACACTGAGTTGTCGCTGGTGGAGTTAGAGAGGGAGAAAGGTCACTGATATGTCTGACTTCTCAGAGCAGAGCCCAGTTTAAACATCTAAAGTGGGGGTTAGCAAACATTTTCTGCAGAGGGCGAGAGAGTAAATATTTCTGGCTTTGCAGGTCAGAAGGCATCTGCTGTAACTCCTCAGTTCCGCTGCTGCAGCCGGAAAGCAGACACAGGTACTATGTCCATGAGCGAGCATGTTCCAGGAAAACATCAGCGGACCCTCCACAGAGGTCCCCATTTTAATTTCATGTCATTTTCACATGTCATGAAACTGCATTCTTCTTGTCCTGGTTTTGGCCAACCATTTCAAAGTGTGAAAACTATTTTCATGGGTCACACAAAAGCAGGTGGCAGGTTGGATATGGCCTGTAAGTAAGTGATAGCTTGCTAATCCCTGATGCAAATGATGAAGGGGGCCTCCCATGCCTTGGGCCAGAAGGTGCCAACAGACTGTGGCCAGAGCAGCTTTCTTGGGGTGGAGCGGGAGGGAGGGCAGCCTGTAGCGAGAGATATAGGGAGAGAGAGGCAGGAGGGTTGATTCTGGCTTGGAAACGTTTTCTGAAATGAGACACGATTTTGCTCAATAAAACATTTTCCAGGATCCCTGAGAAGTTCCCTTGGAAAAGGGAAAGGCTACCCACTCCAGTGTTCTGGCCTGGAGAATTCCATGGACTGTATAGTCCGTGGGGTCCCAAAGTCTCAGACACAACTGAGTTCCATTTAAGTCCTGTGTTTCCTTAAGACTGTATAGTCGTAAACCTCTGCTGCTGCTGCTGCTGCTGCTAAGTCGCTTCAGTCGTGTCCGACTCTGTGCGACCCCATAGACAGCAGCCCACCAGGCTCCCCCATCCCTGGGATTTTCCCGGCAAGAACACTGGAGTGGGTTGCCATTTCCTTCTCCAATGCATGAAAGGAAAAGTGAAAGTGAACCTTTAGATGCTTACAACTAACCCACCACTACCACCACCAACAGGAGGTTTTCATGATCACTGTCCTTCCTTTCACTTCATCCCAGTCCTTGGACCCCCTGGTTATTATGGTCTACAGGGTAACAGATGG
The DNA here is from genome assembly GCA_006408695.1 of Aepyceros melampus. Taxonomy (NCBI): domain Eukaryota; kingdom Metazoa; phylum Chordata; class Mammalia; order Artiodactyla; family Bovidae; genus Aepyceros; species Aepyceros melampus. The sequence continues at coordinate 417,937 of SJXQ01005523.1, read as the reverse complement.
GAGCACAGCACCCCAGAATAATGTAGCAAGTGCAGGTTGAGTGCACAGGAGAGAACCATGTGTTGGTTGGGAAGGTTGGGAAGCCTTGCCAGAGGAGGGCATGTCAGACGACCATGGACATCTAAGAAGGAATGTTAACAGAGAAGGGAGGGGAAGGGCAGGCATCTGGGCAGAGGGGTGAACTTGAGTAAAGTTAGGTGAGATCCCAAGGAAAGAGTCTCTTCTCACAGATGGATTTCATGGGTCTATTGACTGAACTCACTTTTTATTTTCTCCCCCAAAAGAAAAGCTACAATTAGGTTTCTAATCTTTGTTTCCTTGGGCCACTCAAGTATTTTGAATCAATGTTCTTTAAACCATTTATTTTCTTGAAGTGCCAGAAACAATGACAAATTACAATATTTTATTTAACTAGATTTGTAAATTAATGGTTTGCTGACTAAATTATTAGAGTTGAACGTCCATGTTGTAATTGATACTTGCAAAGCAACCCTAGGGTATTCTCCTAAAAGAAATGTCAAAAGACAATTTTCCCATGGTGGACACTTGTGGGGACTCTGGGCATTCATCTTCCACTGTCTAGAGGTCCTGGATTCTGCTTGGGGGTCCATATCATTCTGGTGGAACTGACTACCCTCACCCCCAGCTTGATTTAGGCACACGATAGTGTAGGATAATCAGTGCATTTCATCTCTCTGTCACAGTTCAAGTGTGACTACCTGAGTGGAGGCTGCAGTCAGATCTAATCTCAATATTCCAGCTGGGAAGGCTGGGACAGTGGCATCCTCCCTGCTGAGCAGGGCCCTGTGGATAGAGGCTCACCTCCCTGGATTGCTACAGCCCCAAGGGAAACCAGACTGAGGATGAAACTGAGCCAAGGAAATAGCAGAAATAAATGGCACCAGGGCCTTGATATCACCATGGACCCCTGGATCAAACAGCCTAACGTCTGCTTACCTCTGGACTTTGTGTTTCTGTGAAACAATAAATTTCCTTTATCATTTAAGCCCAGTTGAATCTGCTTTTGCATTCTGAACTGAGACGATCCTCAAGGCAGAACTGGATTTGTGTCCCCCCATGCTTTGTAGAGATTTGTGAGTACCGAACTCAGAGTTTGAGAACTCAGCTGATGGTGCCTATATTATCCAGATCTTGGGTTACATCAGTAATAATCTGGATCCATTAAAGTATATTTAGTATTTGCATGAAAAGAGACATTGGCAGTGCAGCAGAGAATCAAAAATGTGGGGTAAGCTTTCTCTTCTGCAGAGATGAGAATTCAGAAGAAAAACAGCTGTGATGTTTTTATTGGGATTTGGAATTAGAGCCAAACACACAACTTTCCCGCTGGGCTGTGCCAGGCAAGGTCTGACAGGGAATGCGTGGCACCGGCTTTGTGAACCTCAGTGGGGTTAATGAGAGACACGGGTTTCAGGAAACCAAGTCTTTAAAGGCCCGAAGCAGGCAGCAGCAGTTCTTTCTTTTCTTCGATTCTAAAAGTATTGTGTGATTATTGTGAAAATTTTAGAAAATGTAGAAAATATATATGAACAAATAAGTAGCAAACATCCAAACTCAAGAACTCAGATATTCTTTTTTTTTTCTTTAATGCAATTGTATGTCATGGGCATCTCACTGCTCAAAAACATCCTTGTAATCACTTTCAGTAACTGCATCATATTTCACAATATAGGGAATTTTCTATACACAACCGTATTCCTTTCACGGAACATTTAAGCAATTTGTTGTTTGTTGCTTTCTCTTCGAAATTACACTGTCACGAACTTCTTTGAGCAAAATTCTTGTCCACATCTCTAATGATTCCCTTAGGCTAGACTCCCAGAAGGACGATTATCAGGCTAGAAGTTTTGAATATTTTTGAGATTATTAATGCATTTTGGCAAATTGCTCCCATTAGCCCTGCATGACTGCTTATAATGACAAAAATTCAAAGTGTATCACTTCTGTGGTCAGAGGTGGATGAACCAGTCAAAATCAGTTAGAGTCAAGAGTCAGGTCAATGACTGAGGATCAGCTCTGCTGCAGGTGCCAAGAGGTGGGTCACCAGGTGGTCTCACCCAGTGGGCTGGAGAGCAGGCCACATGCAGAATATCCACAGGAAGAGGGACTCCTTCTCAGAACAAAGGCTTAACAGGGTCCAGCAGCTCCAAGCTTCTTCACAGGGACTCTCTTCCCTTTCATTCTGTCTCACTTCTGGGTCCATCCACAAGGCCACCTTAGTCCTCTGACCTTGCTGACAGCTCTTGTTTCCTTGAGGTGTGGCCCACAGTAATCTCTGGGACCTCGTTCATGACTTTACTTTCGTTTGCCCAAGATACTTACCGAGTTATACTGAGGTATGAACCCAGGAACCCTCCACCCCAGCCCACTCTCTGAGCTCACCTTGCTTCCTTGAAATGTGACAAGATGTGTCCCAGACCCATCATGAGTCTAAGGGACCCATGATGCTTGGAGCAGTAGCCCCAGCCAGGCTGGATGGCCGGTGCCATCGTGGGCATCAACAGGAGGAGAACAGCAGACGTGAGGCAGCCTTCTGTCCTTGTACCTGCAGGATTCCACTGCTTGGGAGGCAGCCTCCAGGGGCAATGCTGTGCTGACTGCAGCGCCTCCTTCTACCATCTTTTGTGTGTGTCTATGCTTAGTCATGTCTGACTCTTTGCAGCCCCATGGACTGTATAGCCCACCAGGCTCCTCTGTCCATGGGATTCTCCAGGCAAGAATACAGGAGTGGGTTGCCATGTCCTCCTCCAGGGGATCTTCCCAACCTAGGAATCGAACCCTCATCTCCTGCATTGGCAGGCAGATCCTTTACCACTGAGTCACCAAGGAAACCCCTGGGAGGGGTGGTTATAGATGAGTAACTGTACTGACACGTTGCTGCAGAACCAGGGGACCCATGGAGCCCAAGATGCATCACTGGGAGCTTAATAAAGGGGGCTCATGTCCGCGTCTATGAAGTGTCTACTCCAAGTCCTCTCTCAGGGCTCTTTGTCTCCAGTTACAGCTTTGTTCCAGCCTGAGTGACAAGTTGGAGGATGCTCACATTATTTTGACATCTGGCCCCTTTCCCAGGAGTTCAAGGGCTGATCCAGACGCTGGGCAGGTTTAGTAAATGAGCATCTGCAAAGCAAAATCCACACTGTGGGGTGGGTGGAGCATCCTCACCAAGGTGCCCAGGGTGCTGGGTGGAAATCAGAGCCCCAAGGCAGGAGCAGAATTTCCAGGCAGCAGCTGTGGCCGGAGGTCTGCTGAGATTCAGCAGGAGAATGGAATAACTTTGCATACTGAGTGTTAAGAGCTGCAAAGAGCAAACTGTAAAGTGCCCTCAAACATTAACTTTTCCTGCCCTGACCTCACCCATCAGGTTGGTTGAAGCCCTTGACTCCAGGAGGGGTGAGCTGGCTGGAGGTGGCTGAAGTCCACAGAGGGGCCCAGAGCCTCTGAACTTGGCAGAGAATTCAGGCCCAGTCAGAAAGCAGTGGAAACAGGCCACAGAAATCAGTTCTCTCCTTGCCCTCAGGAAAACCAGCTCACAGATGTCTCCTTCCTCAGGGCAGACAAGCCTGATTCCCTCGACAGCTTGGAACTCGCCAGAGGAGCTGAAAGTCAGAGGGAAATTAGGTCTTGGCCCCACAGTGGGAACGGCCCGCTCGCTTTACTCACTCCATATGGTTTAATAATTTGAGATTTCTTACACGTCTCCAGGGAAGGCTGGAGGGGTTTTCATGCTCTTTCTATGGTTTTTCCAATGTGCATCTCCTCTCATCAATTAAAGATGGGGTTTACTCACTGTGGTAAGCCGAAAGAGAAAAACAGGTGCAGCGATATAATATTTCTCTTTAATTACTGTTTATGAAAGAAAAAAAGCACATGAGTGTAGATATTAATTATTCCGTATTGTTAGACCAGGATGAACTACCTGCTAATTTTAACTGTGGCTTTTATGTAGAGGCTGTTGCTCAATATCTTATTAATTCAAGTAAATAGTAATAAACAGTTCCTACCCCTCCCTCCACTACCCTCTACCTTTCCCCTCTCTGGCCTTGGCCTCCAGCCCTTATGGGACAGTCTCTTGGGGTGGGAAGGTAGGGGGTTTCTTTTATCCTTCACTGTGTGGTGTTGGGCCTGAGTGTAACAACAAAGCCTCCTCCTCTGAAGAAACACTTTTTGATTTCAAGGCAGTGTTTCTCCCTCCACTGTCAGTCAGTGGTGGTGCCCTGAGACTCCTGTCGAAACACAAGGAAATCTTTTCTGCTCTTTATGTCTCTTTCCATACCCGACACATTCACCTTCTCAGTTGGTAGCTTCCTTCTCTCTGGTTCCCCCTCCATTCCATGAAGGACATCTATGGGTGACCCCCTGGGCAGATTAGCGTGCTGGAGATGGGGGTCCAGAAGTCCCCAAAGGTCTCACTGATTGCATCCTCCTGGGTTATAAAGTTGGGGTTCCGCCTCAAGTCACGGTGGCCCCGGCAGCAGAGGAGGAGAGACAAGATGTGCTGGTCTGGCACATTCTCAGCAGAGTCCATTTGGTGGAGTGCAGCCTTCCTCCCTTCAGCTGCAGGGAGAAGAGATAAGGCATTCCAGGAACCTGGATGCTGCTGGTAGCTTGGAGCTCTTGAAACTCACTGTCTATTGTGTGTAGCAACATAGCCAACACTTACTGACTCAAGACAACCACCGATTTATGACATCTCACCATTTTGTGGTCAGGAATCAAGTCGGGGCTCAGCTGGGAGGTTCCTCATCTCCACATGAGTAGTTTGGTGTGGCTGAAGGCAGCTTCTCTCCCAGGTCTGGCTCCTTGCTAGGGGTGAGGAGTGGGAGGAACAAACTACCGGGTATAAATAGGCTCAAGGATGTAACGTACAACACGGGGAATGCAGGCCGTCTTTTGTAATAACTGGGAATTGAAAGTAACCTTTAAAGATTGTGTAAAATTAAAAAAAAAAAGTCCGTAAAGATCTATTAAAAAAAAAAATAGCCCAGATCAGGGTCTGGCATCCAGAATATATACTATCTATGAAATTTTTGCTCTAAAAATGGCTGTTTAATGAGGTCTGTATTGTGTGAAGACTCAGTGAGGTTATGCATGTTTCTTGCCAACACGGTGATTCGGTCTATCTATCTGTTTGCAGGGTGGGACTAGAGACGCAGATGTAGAGAATGGACTTGTGAACACAGTGGCGGAAAAAGAGAGTGGGACGAATTCAGAGAGTAGCATTGACACACATTACAATGTGCAAAACAGATAGCTAACGGGAAGCCACGGTATAACACAGGGAGCTCAGCTAGGGGACGACGTAGAGGGGTGGGATCTGGGGTGGGAGGCAGGCTTACGAGGGAGAGAGTATATGTATACTTGCAGCTGATTCATGTTGATGTACGGCAGAAACCAATACAACGTTGTAAAGCAATTATCCTCCAATTAAAAAAAGGAGAAATAAAACCATGCAGGCTCAGTCTCATCTGTGGGTCATGAAAAAATTTTAGTGGCATTGTAAAAATAGAATAGAAAACTAACAGAATACAAAACATCAAATTGCATCCTGTATAATAGAGGCAAATAGAGTTTTTCAAAACTTGTTTCAGTTTTATATGTGTGTGTGCGCGTGTGTGTGTTTATATGTCCTGGATCATGATGTGAAATGTATTGTTTCACTTTAAAAATAAACTTTGTACCGAGGTTCTTGGTCAAGACTGAAAATTTCAGGCAGTGATGGTGCCACGTTTTTGCCACCTGCAGTGTGCTGCTGTGATTCACAAGTACAGTCCTTATTCCGGTGTGTCTGAGAACTTGGGGCTGGTACAGAGGAGGAGCAGCTTAGTAAATATGCAAAATCCACAAGGATCCTGGCCTCAGGGATACTTGACTGTCAAAATCAATGAAGAAAAATTGCCTGGCAAGCCCAGCATTTGTCCTGGTGTCACATAGAGCCCTGAAGATTGGATTGGTAGAAACCAGCCTCTGAAAAGCCCATCCATCCTCCCCACTCCTTTTCTGATGGTGCCACGTTTTTGCCACCTGCAGTGTGCTGCTGTGATTCACAAGTACAGTCCTTATTCCGGTGTGTCTGAGAACTTGGGGCTGGTACAGAGGAGGAGCAGCTTAGTAAATATGCAAAATCCACAAGGATCCTGGCCTCAGGGATACTTGACTGTCAAAATCAATGAAGAAAAATTGCCTGGCAAGCCCAGCATTTGTCCTGGTGTCACATAGAGCCCTGAAGATTGGATTGGTAGAAACCAGCCTCTGAAAAGCCCATCCATCCTCCCCACTCCTTTTCCCTGAGTGTCTTCAAGGTAAGTAGTGGTCTCTGGACCTTCTCCTGGTACAGAGAGAAGCTGACCTGGATATGGGATTGGGGCAAAGTGAGGATCAAAGATCATGAAGGCAGATATGTGCTATCCCGTCTGCTGAGGCCTCTGACTTTACCCTGAGAACGGCTCCTTTCTGATTCCAGCCATGGGATTCCCTTGAGAGCTGCCGTAGGTGACTCCAGGACTTATGCCATAGATCAGAGGTCCCCAACCTCAGGATCTAATGCCTGATGATCTGAGGTGGAGTTGATGGAATAACGATAGAAATAAAGTACACAATAAATGTAGCACACTTGAATCATCCCGAAACCACCCCCTGCTGCCCGGTTCTGCGGGAAAATTGCCTTCCATGAAGCCAGTCTCTGGGCCCAAAAAGATTGGGACTGCTGCTAGATGACTGTGTTGACTGACTTACAATGACCAAGCAGAGCTCTTTCCCGGGTGTTTTTTTTTTAGTTTAGGGTCAGAAAAGGCTTATATCAATCCCATCCCAGTGGTGGAAACCCTGAGAGATAAAACTTGAGAGCCATCATCTCCGAATGTCCCACTGATGGAGGAAGACTATAAGGAGAGGGGACAGAGCCAGCAGGCAGAAGAAGCATGGAGAGAAACCTAGGTGTTCGAAGTGTGTTTGAGTCCCAGAGGTACTTGTTCATGAAACCCAGCTGCTGCCCACCTTGCTTGCAGCACAGATGTTCAGCCTCACAGCCCACAGAAGTCCATACATACCCTTTTGTTGCCTAAACTCACTTGAGATGGGTTCCTGTCCCTGGTACCCAAGAGTCTTTCCTAAAAATATCTCAAAGGAAACAAGTTGGTGGAACCCAAAGAGGTGACTCTGAACAGAGTCCTTTTTCCTGGGCCTGCATTCTGCTGCCAACAGAGGCTGCCCACCCCCTACGTCTCTCTTCCTGCCCAGACATCTGCAGGGTACTCAGCCCCAGAAACAGATGCTCATCAGGGAGAGAAGCACCAGCCAGCGCACACACCGACTTGCCAGCTCACATGCTTTGCCTCGACAGGAACAGTCAAGGGCAGCCAGCCCTCCCCCGACGGGGGTCCTCCAGGCCCCTTCCATATTTAAATGCCATGATCACTACTGTGCCAGGGGCTCCCGCATCAGGAGCCTTGGATTAAGTGATTCGTCTCCCTCCAACACAGCTGCTCTCTGGTTCCTGTCTGACAAATGCGGTTCATTAAGGCTGACTAAGATGAATGTCCTTGTTTATGGAAGTCGGCTAAGTGCTATTCTCAGGGAGCCAGCGGGCCTGGATCCGAAACCAGGTGTGCATTGGGTGGCCTCCACAACACTCCCTCTGAGCCACGGGCTAAGTAGGGTAGGAGCACCAAGGCCAAGTATATGCATTTGTGTGTGCTAAGACATTTCAGTCATGTCCAACTCTCTACCACCCTATGGGCCGAAGCTGGCCAGGTTCCTATGTACATGGGATTCTCCAGGCAAGAATCCTGGGGTGGTTGTCATGCCCTCCTCCAGGGCATCTTCCCGACCTAGGGATTGAAACTCCATCTCCTGTAGCTGCTACCTTGCAGGTGGATTCTTTACCACTGAGCTGCTGGGGAAGCCCAAGTATGTGCTTTTTCCAAAGGAAGACCCCACAGGAGTTTCAAGCTTGGGATACAGTAAAACTTGGTAGCCGATGGCAAATTCTATCACTGCCCCCATCTAAGAGTCAGCTTAATTTTTCAAGGTGTTCACCCTGTGATGTACCTGCAGGACACCCACCAGTCAACAGATGCCCATCTGGGCCACTCACATCCACTAAGCAACTCTTTTAACCCGGATAAGCAGAGAGTGGAGAACTTGGAGGGGCTGTCTCAGTTGGCTGGGGCTATGTCTGACAAATTCTCATGGACTGACTGACAACAGAAATTTGTTTCTTACACTTCTGAAGGCTGGGAAGTCCAAGATCAAAGTGCTGGCAGATTTGGTGTTCTTTCCTGCAAATGAGCACCTTCTTGTGTCTTCCCATAGCAAAGAAAGCACAAAATCTAGTCTCTCTCTGTTTTTAATATTTATTTCTTTGGCTGTGCTGGGTCTTAGTTGCGGCATGCAGGTTCTTTAGTTGTGCATGGGAGCTCTTAGCTGTGGAATGTGGGATCTAATTCCCTGACTAGGGTTGGAGCCTGGGCTCCTGCTTTAGGAGTTAGGAGTCTTGCCACTGGACTACCAGGGAAGTCCTTAGGTGTGGGTATTTCATCAGGCTTCCTGGGCCCTCAAACACAGATCAGTAGGCCTCTCTAAGACCCCCCACCCCCTTCTCTATCACAGAAATTCTAAGGCTGGCCAGAGCTTTCAACATAAAGTTTGTTACATGCAGAGCATGTCGGCCACAGAAGGTCCAACTTGACCAACGGACTCCTCTTCTAAATCATTCAAGCTGTTTGTGGGTCAAGGTCAGGGTGGAGTGGGCAGCTCAAGAGGCTGACCAGGGAGACCAGAGATGGGAAGAGTCGGGGATGCAGCTTAGCAGAGTCCAGGGGAGAGCAGGGCTAAGAGAGCCTCAGAAAGCACACACCAACCCCAAGGCCACCCAGCAACAGTGGCTCTGGTGGCTGACACACTCCTGGGACTGGGAGAATCACTTCATGTGCGTTTTGATCTTACCTTGTACCTTCCTTACAAAACTGATGCCCAAAGGGATCAACTTATCCACAGTCAGGCAGCTGGTGAGTGGAGGAGTTGAGATGGGAAACCATAAACCATGGCCTCCTGGGTCCTGGGCACAGCGAGAGCAGGGACACAGAAAGCACTTAGGGGCAGGCGAGCCCCAGGATTCACCCTTCATCTTCAGCCCTGGGGGTGCACAGTCAAGCTGGTCCTGGGCCCAGGGAGCTTGCCTGAGGCTCTGCCAAGTTTGGGAAAGTGAATTATTAATCAAAGCCTGTGCTGTGAGATTTCAAAAGCAGACTGGGCCCCTGCAGTGGTCCTCCTCGGAACTGCCTTCCTGCACGTAAATATCCTCCCTCCTCATTGCTCACTGGAGGTTTTCTTTTCCTTGCTCTATATTTTTTTTTGCTTCTGTTTAAAATTAATTCCACAACACTGAATAACCTTCCCCCACAAGGTTGGAGTTAATCAGGCTGAATTTATTAAGATCTTTACAATTAAATGAGCTCATAGCAGGAGGAGGAAAGTTACCTTATTATCCCATTTTAAGAGCTTGAATAATTTCAGTCCCTAACTTACTGTCGACTGTCAATGACTTCCGTTGCAGTCATCAATGACTTTAGAGGGCACCAGACCATGGTCTTCTCCATGTCTCCCATCCCTGATGTGGGGAGAAGTGTGCTCAGAGCAGTGAGTCATTGTCGAGGAGAAGCCAGGACGACGAAGGGTTTGTGGTTTAGTGTGGAGGGACCCTGGCTTGGTTTTATAGACAGAACTTAGGTTCAACAGGGGACATCAAGAAAGGATGACTTTCCCCTGACAGTTATCTCTTGAGGGGAACTGTGCGCCTGGCCCTGGATCCCTGCCCCCTGCAGCTCCCCTCCAGCTCTTTCTCCTCTTAGCAGGGACTCCCTTACCTGTCACATAGAAAATTAGAGGGACCCAGATTGCCAGAGCTTTCAGCAGCCCTGAGGAAGAGACTCGGGCCAGAAATGGCCCTGCCACTGGTCTCAGTCATACTTAGACCCCCTGCCTTGTTTGTTCCTGAAGGTCTGAACTTGACATTTCACCCTGGACTCTGGGATACACATGAAGGTCTGGAAGTTTGCTGCTTTGGTCTTGCCCATCTCATGCACCAGAACCCACAACCCATGATCCATGGGGTTGATTGTGATTGGTGGGGCTGACACTTGTTCGGATTTCTGAACATCACTCTCACTCAGCTGCCTTATGGAGAGGCTCTTTCAGTTTGTTGGATTCACAACTCTCTATGTCCGAGGCCTATTACAAATTGAATTGGGGCTTCCCTGATGGCTCAGATGGTAAATAATCTGCCTGCTATGCGGGAGACCCAGTTTGATCCCTGGGTCAGAAAGATCCCCTGGGGAAGGAAATGGCAATCTGCTCCAGTATTCTTGCCTAGGAAATCCGATGGACAGAGGAGAGTGGCGGGCTTCAGTCCATGAGTCACAAAAGTGTCAGACACGGCTTAGTGACTAAATAACAGCAAAACAACAAGACACCATTTACTGCTGACTTCATATATATGGTCCCACCTCCTCTAAATGTTATTAACACGGGGAGTGTTTCCATTGACACAGCATTCAGGAAGTGGTAGAAAAACAGTGCAGTCCTATGTGAGATCTTAACCCTTGCTGGTTTTGAATTGATCTTGAATTTCTGGGATAATTCTCATTAGATCATGTCATGTTATCCTTTTGAACAGATTTTTGGATTCAATTGGTACTATTTTGTTAAAGATTTTTGCATCCAAAACATGGGTCTGTGGGACATTGGTCTATAGTTTCCTTTTCTTGTAATTTCTTTAACTGGCTTAAAGAATTAGGATAATGTTGGTAGCATAAAATAAGTTAGAATATTCCCTCCTCTTCTTTGGAAGAGAGTTTAGGTTCTGTTCTCTGATCCTGATGTTCAGGTTGTTTATATCCCTTTTGATTTTCTGTCTACAAGTTCTATTGATGACTGAGAGAATGGTAAGATTTCCAGCTGTAATGCTGGATTTGTCTCTTCCTCCTTACAGTTCTATCAATTTTTGCTTTATTTATTTTGAAGTTCTGTTGTTAAGGGCCTACACATTAAGAAGTGGTTTAAAAAAAAATATGTGTGGGAGCTCAGTCACTTTAGCCATGTCTGACTCTTTGAGACCCCATGGACTGTAGCCCATCAGGCTCTGTCCATGGGATTTTCTAGGCAAAAATAGTGGAGCGGATTGCCATGCCCGCCTCCAGGACATCTTCCTGAACTAGGGATCAAACCCCCGGCCCCTGCGTCTCCTGCATTGTAGGCAGATTCTTTACCACTGAGCCACCAGGGAAGCCCTTTGAATATGAAGTGTCTCTTTTTATTCTTGGTATATTCCTTGTTCTGAAGTCTACTTGTCTTAATATAGTCACTCCAACTTTCTTTTGATTCATTTTCACACGATCTATTTCCATTCTTTTCTTTTTATTCTATTTATGATTTTATACTTAGTGTGTGTGTATTTGTAGGTAGCACAGAGTAGAATCTGGCCTTTGTTCATCAAACCTGACCTTTGTTTTTTTTGGCTTTATCCCATTTTACTTTCTAGATTCTGTTTTATCCTTCACATTGGGGGAAATGGCACCATCTACTACTGCAGCGATTGTCTTAAATTTTTAGTACATTTACTTAACCAAAGTTTGAGGTTAATTAGTATCTTTACCCTTCTCCAAAACAATACAAAGATTTTGGAATCATAATCTTTATCTACTCTCCTATAGTCTACTGACTTTTCTTTTTTTTAATTGAGTTTCTTAGACTATTTATATTTAATTCAAATACTGATCTAGTTGTATTTAATATACATGTTTAAATATATAGTTTTGCTAATTTTTCTCTTTTCTTCTTTTGCTTTTTCAAAACACCTGATTTTATCCTAAGAACACCTTACATCAAAAATCTATTTCAGCCTGAAAACAAACATGCTGGAGCTCTGGGATGAGCAGCAGGAGCCAGACAAGAGAGAGAAGGAGGACACGGGGGTCTTTGTTTCCCAGGCGGCATTTCATTTGCTGAGCAGCTCTGAACAATCCTGTCTTCATATAACAGACTTTACTCTGATCCACCCTTGATAAAATTCAATAACCTTCTGTAAAGAATGTAGAGCATGTAATTTTCCGTGGCTGTGAGCTAATGATGGAGGAGGAGGAGCCATTTCCACCAGTGGCCTCAGCATCTTCAGAAACAACCCAAAGAATGCAGGGTGCTGATTAAACAGGCTGAGGCTCACTAAGAACTCTGCACTGTCGTTTAAATATTACATCAGGCTCAGGAGGAAATAAAGCAGAAGGAAAAAGGCTCTGACGAATCTTGCTGGTTGTTTGTTATTTGTTACATCTTTTTTGGTTTGTTTTCCTTATTCCCTTTTTTTCTGCTTTCTTTTGGATCAGTAGGGTATTTTTCATAATTCATTTTTATCTCCACTTTTGGTTTATTTGTTTCATTTCCCTTTCACTTTTTAATGATGGCTTTAGAGTTTGTAATATATGTCTTTAGCTTTGCCACGGTCTCTATACATATTTCCATTTCCTCACTCCCATTTTTGCTTTGATGCTATAGTTGATATATATTTTACTTCTACATATGCTATAAACCCCAGATACATTATGACTGCTTTTGCTTCAACAGTCAATTATATTTTAAAGCAATGTAAAAATCAGTTTAACAATATCATAAAAGACATTTATCCACATTTTCACACTTTTTGTTGTACTTCGTTTCTTTGTATAGATCCAAATTTCCATCTGGTATTTTAGTCCTTTTGAAGCACTCCCTTTAAAGCTTCTTGTGGTACAAGTCTGCTCCCAGTGTATTCTTTCAGCTTTCATTTTTCTGAAAATTTTTGATTTCACCTTCATTTCTTGAAGACATTCTTGCTTGACTTGAAATTCTAGGCTGACAGTTTTTTCTAGTGGTCTTTAAAGTTGTTACTCCTTTGTCTTTTGGCTTCCATCATTTCATTCTGCCGAATTCTTGTATTTGTTTTTCTGTATGTAATGTTTCCCTTTTTCTCTATCTTCAAGATGTTCTTTTTCTTTCCGATGTTTAGAATTTCAGCAATCTGATTATGAAATGTCTAGGTGTCTGTGCCTGAGTGTGTATCCAAATATGCACATGTGTGTGTGTGGTTATTTATTCTGCTTGTTCTTCAGTTTTCTTGCATCTATGGGTCGCTGTGCTGTGCTTAGTCATTCAGTCATGTCTGACTCTTTGCAACCCCATGGACTATAGCCTGCCAGGGTCCTCTATCCATGGGGATTCTCCAGGCAAGAATGGGTTGCCATGCCCTCCTCCAGGGGATCTTCCTAATCTAGGGACTGAACCTAGGTCTCACACATTGCAGGTGGATTCTTTACCATCTAAGCCACCAGGGAAGTCCTATGGTTTACTATATTTCATTAATTTTGGAAAATCCTTAGCCATTCATTATTCCTTCAAATAATTTCTCCCATTTCCCGTCCTCTCCGCCCTTCCTGGACTCTAATTACACAGATGTTAGACTATTTGGGGGCTTCCTTGGTGGCTCAGATGGTCAATAATCTGCCCACAATGCAGGAGACATGGATTCGATCCCTGGGTGGGGAAGAGTCCCTGGAGAGGGAATGGCTACCCACTTCAGTATTCTTGCCTGGGAATCCCATGGACAGAGGAGCCTGGTGGGCTACAGTCCACAGGGTCACATAGAGTCAGACATGACTGAGCAACTAACACTACTCTGCACCTGGATCTCAGGGATGGGACATTATCAACAGTCCTGCTCTTCCCTCTGTGGCAGCCAAATACTGTTCTGTGTCTAAGGCTGACACAGGGCCCTTTGCTCCCCCAGCACTAGCAGACCTATGCCTTATATCAGAGCAAGACCCTGGGTCTGGGAGTGTTTCCTCCCCCTTCCCCAAGGACAGAAGACTTCTGCTTCTACTTGTTTCCCCCAAAGAAAATGTCTTTGCTTAAGCCTTGGGAGCAGGAGGACTTCTTTTACTCTTCCCAGTATCTCAAAACATTTGCTTTGAGAGAGAAGGATCTGGGGGAGTGGAAGGGGTGGATTTTGTCTGTGACCCAGCTGCAGTCAAGCATCAGCTGTAAGCCTATCCCTCCTATTGCAACCTCCCCACATTTCCTGCCCTGCTTCTAGTCTTTCTCATGAGCACACTGCCGAGACCCCTGGGGAAAAGTTTGCAAGGAAATGCAAACTTCCCTTGTGCTGTTGTTGTTCAATCACCAAGTTGTGAGCATGCCAGTCTTCCCTGTCACCATCTCCCGGAGTTTGTGCAAACTCACGTCCATTGAGTTGGTGATGCCATCCAACTATCTCATCCTCTGTCATCCCCTTCTCCTCCTGCCCTCAATCGTTCCTAGCGTGAGGGTCTTTTGTAAGCCTGCACCACACCTTTAAAAGTTCATGACAATTTTAGCTGGTTTCTTCTTACCTACTTTTGGGGTAGTTATGTCCTTTCCACCTGCATTCTGAAGGTGAAACATTCCATGTGGTCACTCCTCGAAGGAGCTTGCTGTGCTTTGGCATTCAGATCACTTGGCTGCCTTAGGAGCTCAGTTCTCCAATGGGCTCCAAAAAAGTCATGATTTTGTAGTTTATCTGGGTTGTTTGCATAATGAGGATGGAAGTGACACGTCTGGGGGGATTTCTATGTTCACTTCTATGTTCAAAGTGGAAGTAGAACTCCCTAAATACATTAAGCCTGAAGTGACCTGGGGACATCCATGTACAGAAAGCAGTTGAAAATATGGGTATGGAAAGCAAAAAAGAGCTTCTAGTTTGTCTATGGCTGCAGAACAAACCACTCAATACATAGTAGCTTAAAACACATTTTGGCTCGTGAATCCATAATTTATGCAGTTTGGTGAGGAAGGCTTGCCTGTGTTCCATGTGGCATCAGCTAGGCTGGTTCAATGGAGGGTCAGAAAATTCATCTTCAACACAGCTACTCTCTCCTGTAGATGGAGGTGGGCTCAGACTGTTGCCTGGATCTTAGCTACATCTGAAGCCTGGGGGTCTCAATTCCTTTCCATGTAAGTTTCTCCTCAAGGATCTTGTCACAGAATGCCTGTGCTTCCTTATAGCATGAGGATGAGTTCCAAGAGCAAACATCTCCTAGGAGAATCACGTGGAAGCCAACATGACCTACCCTTGGAAGTCACATAGCAACAAACCCTTCCGCATTTAAGGGGAGGGAACGTGGAACCCACCGCAGAATGGAAGAGTACCAAAATCAGATTATAAGAAGGGCATGTGAAATGTGAGATACTGGACAAGCTATTTTCAGAAAGCATGATCTGCCTTATGACTAAGGTTTAGAAGCAGGCTGGTGAGGACTGGACATTGCCTGCATATTAGAAAATCCACTGGGAAGTCTTGGAATCATCTTTGGCTCATATGAGAGAAACTTGGGATAGAATGGAGAGGATTCTGAGATCATCAGTTCTCTGCTTTCAAAAAGATCACTTTGCATCCGAAAAGATTAAAACAAATATGATGTGGTGGGTGCACAGTGGTGCCTGAAGTGGGCGGCATGGGTTTGAATCCCAGCTCCACTCTTTATTGCCTGAGTGACTTTGGACCTCATCTCTTCTGTCAAGTGGGGAAAATGGTTTCTACTTCCTAGAACTGTCATGATGTGAAGTATCAAATGAGAGACTTCATATTAAAGGTCTTAGCTTAGCACTTGGCTTATAACGAGAGCATAATGTGTGTTATTCCTATAAATAATATAGAACAACACAGAAGAATCCTGATTCAAATGGGATGCTGTGATTTCACATTGGCTACTGTTGGAGCTTTCAAATAAAATTTCATGATTTTGAGTTCTGAAGAAAAATATCTGAGTACACATTTCTTGACTAATAACAATAGAATCTGGCATCCTGTGAACATTTTCTGTGCTTTAGCCTTGAAGTTCAATCTCTCTCACTGGTAGCTAAAGGAACCCATAAAAGGAAATGGATGCTCAGAGAAGAAATGTTGATTATGGCAAGAATACACAGAAGAACTGTATAAAAAGGATCTTCACGACCCGGATAATCATGATGGTGTAATCACTCATCTGGAGCCAGAAATCCTGGAATGTGAAGTTAAGTGGGCCTTAGGAAGCATCACTACAAACAAAGCTAGTGGAGGTGATGAAATTCCAGTTGAGCTGTTTCAAATCCTGAAAGATGATGCTGTGAAAGTGCTGCACTCAATATGCCAGCAAATTTGGAAAACTCAGCAGTGGCCACAGGACCAGAAAAAGTCAGTTTTCATTCCAATCCCAAAGAAAGGCAATGCCAAAGAATGCTCAAACTACCGCACAATTGCACTCATCTCACATGCTAGTAAAGTAATGCTCAAAATTCTCCAAGCCAGGCTTCAGCAATACATGAACCGTGAACTTCCTGATGTGCAAGCTGGTTTTAGAAAAGGCAGAGGAACCAGAGATCAAATTGCCAACATCCGTTGGATCATGGAAAAAGCAAGAGAGTTCCAAAAAACCATCTATTTCTGCTTTATTGACTATGCCAAAGCCTTTGACTGTGTGGATCACAATAAACTGTGGAAAATTCTGAAAGAGATGGGAATACCAGACCACCTGACCTGCCTCTTGAGAAATCTGTATGCAGGCCAGGAAGCAACAGTTAGAACTGGACATGGAACAACAGACTGGTTCCAAATAGGAAAAGGAGTAAATCAAGGCTGTATATTGTCACCCTGCTTATTTAACTTCTATGCAGAAGAAACACAAGCTGGAATCAAGATTGCCAGGAGAAATATCAATAACCTCAGATATGCAGATGACACCGCCCTTATGGCAGAAAGTGAAGAAGAACTAAAGAGCCTCTTGATGAAAGTGAAAGAGGAGAGTGAAAAAGTTGGCTTAAAGCTCAACATTCAGAAAACGAAGATCATGGCATCCGGTCCCATCACTCCATGGGAAATAGATGGGGAAACAGTGTAAACGGTGTCAGACTTTATTCTTTTGGGCTCCAAAATCACTGCAGATGGTGACTGCGCCATGAAATTAAAAGACACTTACTCCTTGGAAGAAAAGTTATGACCAACCTAGATGGTATATTCAAAAGCAGAGACATTACTTTGCCGACTAAGGTCCGTCTAGTCAAGGCTATGGTTTTTCCTGTGGTCATGTATGGATGTGAGAGTTGGACTTGAAGAAGGCTGAGCGCTGAAGAATTGATGCTTTTGAACTGTGGTGTTGGAGAAGACTGTTGAGAGTCTCTTGGACTGCAAGGAGATCCAACCAGTCCACTCTGAAGGAGATCAGCCCTGGGTGTTCTTTGGAAGGAATGATGCTAAAGTTGAATCTCCAGTACTTTGGCCACCTTATGCAAAGAGTTGACTCATTGGAAAAGACTCTGATGCTGGGAGGGATTGGGGGCAGGAGAAGGAGGGGACGACAGAGGATGAGATGGCTGGATGGCATCACGGACTCGATGGACGTGAGTCTGAGTGAACTCTGGGAGTTGGTGATGGACAGGGAGACCTGGCGTGCTGCAATTCATGAGTTTGCGAAGAGTCGGACATGACTGAGTGACTGAACTGAACTGAACTGGCCAGGAAGTGGTGGAGAAGAAATTCAAGCTACAGGTCAGGGAGACGGTCTGACGCTAGTGAGCAAACTTTCCCCCTAACCTAGGAGGACCCGCTGGGAAGAACAAAGACAAAACACCGCTTGTGGCTATCTCTGAAGATTTCTACCTGTCATTAATTATCTATCCTAATGCTTCAGGTTTGCAGCCTCAACTGAGAAATGCAAGATTATTCCAAGTTATCACTTTTGTTAATAATGATCAAAAGTCTCCTGCAATGTTTAATGAGATTCTTCGGAGAGACAATTACCAAGGCATTGATAGCTGAGAATAATTCATTACATGCTAATGATAAAAGCAGAATCCACCTTAATAAAAAGTTTATAACTTCCAGCTTTAAAATGTTGGACTCTGCCCCTTCTCCTTTATTGCTCTGAGCTTCCTTCAAAAGCAGAAAAGATCCTGTGGTCCAGCTTTTTGGAGCTGGTTACAGTGGTGACAGGAGTCATTGTGGAGTGGTAGTTATGGTTTCCTGGAAGTCCTCTGTTTTTGTTTTTAAAGCTTGAAGACAGAGGCTTCACTCTCTCAGAGCACTTGAAATTTTGAGCACTCACTTTGTGTATAAGTTTGTTGTTTTCTCTCATTGCTCCTCCCATGTGTGCAGAGTGCAATATATACAGTGGGCAGCATGGAAAGGCAATCCCACCTCTGCCAGTAAACCCTTGGGGGTCCTAATTCCCTGGTCTCATACCAGCACTCCCAGTGTGATAACAAGAATCCATTGTGTCAGTCAATGGGCACTGAGGTGGTCTTGTGAATTGGGATGTGCTATTCAGAAGTTAGGAGTTTCCCAGGTGGCTCAGTGGTAAAGAATCTGCCTGCCAGTGCAGAAGACATGGGTTCGATCCCTGGGTCAGGAAGATCCCCTGGAGGAGGAAATGGCAACCCACTCCAGGATTCTTGCCTGAAAAATTCTATCAACAGAGGAGCCTGGTGGGCTACAATCCATGGGATTGCAAAGAGCTGGGCACAGTTGAGCATCTAACACACACACACAGACACGCATTCAGAAGTTATGCGCTTCCTGGGTGGCTTAGTGGGGTGAAGAATCCACCCGCCATGTAGGACATGCAGGAGACATGGATTTGATCTCTGGGTTGGGAAGATCACCTGGAGAAAGGAATAGCAACCCACTCCAATATTCTTGCCTGGAGAATTCCATGGACAACCTGGTGGGCTATATAGTTCATGGGGTTGCAAAGAGTCAGATATGACTTAGTGACTATACACAACAATTCAGAAGTTATCCCAGAGAGCAAGGTATTCTGTGGGGTAGGGAGAGGTGGGTGGCAAAAGGTACCAGCAGGCACTGATTCTACACTGGCTCTGCTCTCTCTCATTCCACATGCACTTGAAATTTTGCATTATCATGAGACTGAGTGACAGGCCCTGTGCCAGCCAAAGGCCTGCAGGGTGGATGGTGCCCAAGGTGGGGAGGTGGTTCTGGGAACCTGTTAGGCACCTGGAGCTTGAACTAGCAGCGGGCATCCTCATAGTGGCAGCTGCTTTAACAGGCAGACAGGTTTGCAGTGGGTCTTGTAAACAGGCTGGCCAGAGGAATGGAGGAGCCATATGTGAATACCCACAATCCAAGCTTCTGGCTCCACCAAAGCCAGCTTCAGCCTCAGGCTTGCAACCAAGAAGGAGAAGGCGGGGATGCCCAGGCCCAACCGTCACACCAAGACGCAGACCTGGGGCTGAGGCTTGGTTTATCTACGTACTCAGCGTGTGATCACTGTCTTCCGTGGTCACTTGTCTTCCATGATCGAACCCGTATATATTGGGCTTAACATACAAATCTGTATATTGGGTCAACTCTTTGTGACTCCATGGACTGCAGCACGCCAGGCTTCCCTGTCCTTCACCATCTCCTGGAGCTTACTCAAACTCATGTCCGTTGAGTCAGTGATGTTATCCAACCATCTCATCCTCTGTCGTCCCCTTATGATCCTGCTTTCAATCTTTCCCAACGTTGGGGTCTTTTCTAATGAGCCAGCTCTTTGCATCAGGTGGCCAAAGTGTTGGTGCTTCAGTTTCAGCATCAGAGCATGCATATATTCTTTTAATACCTACTAGGTCCCAGCCTTCTCCAGAAAAGGCAATGGCACCCCACTCCAGTACTCTTGCCTGGAAAATCCCATGGATGGAGGAGCCTGGAAGGCTGCAGTCCATGGGGTTGCTGAGGGTCAGGCACAACTGAGTGACTTCACTTTCACTTTTCACTTTCATGCATTGAAGAAGGAGATGGCAACCCTCTCCAGCGTTCTTGCCTGGAGAATCCCAGGGATGGGGGAGCCTGGTGGGCTGCCCTCTCTGGGGTCGCACAGAGTTGGACACGACTGAAGTGACTTAGCAGTAGGAGCAGGTCCCAGCCACTGGGTGACGCTAGTTGTAAAGAACCTGCTTGCCAATGCAGGAGACATGAGGTGCAGGTTTGATCCCTGGGTTGGGAAGATTCCCTGGAGAAGGGATGGCAACCCACTCCAGTATTCTTGCCTGGAGAATCCCATGGACAGAGGAACCTGGCAGGCTGTAGTCCATAGTGTCGCAAAGAGTTGAATACGATTGAAGCAACTTAGCAAGCACACAGGTGCCAGGTGCTGCCACAGGCATTTTCTTGTAAGCTTCTTTTAAACTGCTTAATTAATATATTTAAAAATATATTTGTTTATTTGGTTGTGCTGGGTCTTAATTGCAGCACTCAGGATCTTTGATCTTCATTGCGGAATGTGGAGTCTTTAGTTACAGCATGCAAACTCTTAGTTGTTGAATGTGGGATCTAGTTTCCCAATCAGGGATTGAACTTGAGCCCCTTGCATTGGGAGTGTGGAGTCTAAGCCACTGGACTACCAGGGAAATCCTTGTTTAATGAATATTTAACATATGCATTAAAGTATGCAATGTGGGCTAATTCTAAATGCATACCTACGTAGATTTTTAGGTATGTGACCACCATGAAAAAGTTGGCTTAAAGCTCAACATTCAGAAAACAAAGATCATGGCATCTGGTCCCATCACTTCATGGGAAATAGATGGGGAAACAATGGAAACAGTGTCAGACTTTATTCTTTTGGGCTCCAAAATCACTGCAGATGGTGACTGCAGCCATGAAATTAAGATGCTTACTCCTTGGAAGAAAAGTTATGACCAACCTAGATAGTATATTCCAAAGCAGAGACATTACTTTGCCGACTAAGGTCCGTCTAGTCAAGGCTATGGTTTTTCCTGTGGTCATGTATGGATGTGAGAGTTGGACTGTGAAGAAGGCTGAGCGCTGAAGAATTGATGCTTTTGAACTGTGGTGTTGGGGAAGACTCTTGAGAGTCCCTTGGACTGCAAGGAGATCCAACCAGTCCATTCTGAAGGAGATCAACCCTGGGATTTCTTTGCAAGGAATGATGCTAAAGCTGAAGCTCCAGTACTTTGGCCACCTCATGCGAAGAGCTGATTCACTGGAAAAGACCCTGATGCTGGGAGGGATTGGGGGCAGGAGAGAAGGGGACGACCGAGGATGAGATGGCTGGATGGCATCACAGACTCAATGGACGTGAGTCTGAGTGAACTCTGGGAGCTGGTGATGGACAGGGAGACCTGGCGTGCTGGGATTCATGAGGTCGCAAAGAGTCGGACACGACTGAGCGACTGAACTGAAATGAACTGAACTGACCACCATGCAACCAGTGACTAGATCAAATTATAAAAATTTCCAGACCCCAATGGGACCTTTGTACTGCTTTCCTGTCAATGACAGTTAATTCCAAAACTTCTTTTCTGAAGTAACCACTATTCTGACTTCTCTTAATAGGCATTTTGTTTATTTATCTATATTTTCTTATTAGTGCTTTTTAATTTTTTAAAAAATAAGCTAATTATAAAATAGTCCATGCATTCATAAATCATACAAAATAATATAATCCCCTAGATCCCAACTGCTAGATTTAATAGATTGTTAATGTTTTGCCCTATTTGTTTTTCTTTTGTCTTTTAAGTCATGTGTCTAGGTGTGAATTTTTTTTTAAAGAATTTTCATCAGTTTCAACATTCTTCTGAGGATGCATATGTTTCACCAATTACAGAACATTCTTACTTATTCTCTCGATTTTATGCATTTTTTTCTCCCTAACTTTTGTTGTGATCTATAGCACACATAGAAAAATTCACAACACAGAAAAATATAGCTCTATAATTTATCACAAATATAATACAAATTTATCACCCACATACCCACCCCCCTGTTCAAGAAATAGAGCGTTAAGGTCTCAGAAATTACCCTCAGGTCCCTTCCCACCAAAATGAATCAGCACCTTCATTTTTATGGTAATGACTTCCTGGGTTTTCCTTGCAGTGTTACCACCCAAGGATGCGTTACTGAAGGCCAAGTTTTAATTTTATTTGTTCTGCCTATGTGTCATTGTTTTTGTTTTCCTAAACATGATTTTATTCTGACAATCTGTCATTCTACAAGATCAGTAAACCCAGAAGCATTAATATTATTTTTTCCTAGTAAGCTTTTCCCTACTGTTAGTATGGCAATTACTTTTCTGAAGAGTTATTTTTTTTAAGTAAACTTTTTATTGTTTTAGGATAGTTTTAGGTTTATAGAACAGTTGTGAGTGTAGAACAGAGTTCCAATATGCCCCATACTCAGAGTATGTTCTCTTACATTATTATGATACATTTGTTACTATGCTCAAACTAACATTGCTATTTTATCATCCACTCAAGTCCATATGGAGAAGGCACTGGCGACCCACTCCAGTACTCCTGCCTGGAAAATCCCATGGACGGAGGCGCCTGGTGGGCTGCCGTCTATCAGAGTCGGACAAGACGGATGCGACTTAGCAGCAGCAGCAGCAGCAGCAGCAGCAGCAAAGTCCATATATTATTCAGATTGAATTTTTTTTTTTAACCAAATGTTCTTCTCTTTCAGCATCTTTCCTAAGGGATCACCATTTACATTTAGTGATTGTATTTTCTTAGGCTCCTCTAAGCTGAGCTGATTTCTCAGACTTTCCTTGTTTTTATGACCTTAACAGTTTTGAAGAATATTGATCAGGTTTTTTGGAGAATAGACCTCAATTCCGATTTGCCTGACGTTTTTCTTAGTTAGACTGGAATTATGCTTTGTGGGGAAGAAGATCACAGAGGTAAAGTGCCATTCTCAGCACATCAAAACCAAGATATGTACTATCAACATGACGTATCTCATATCTGTTAATCTTGATCACCTGGCTTCAGGCAGTGTGTGTGTGGTTTCTCTGCTGTAAAGTTACTCTTTTTTCCCCCCTTGCTTTCAATTTTGTACTTCTTTGAGGGGGGATCCCTATGCAGAGTCCGGACTTAAGAACTTAAGGGCTGAGTCTCTACATAAAATATTTGAAATTCTTCTGCTTGAGAGATTTGACTCTTCTTCATCATTTCTGTAATTATTCAATCATTTATTTATATCAGTAGGAACTTGTGAATATTTATCTTATGCTTGAGCTTTCACCCAGTACTACTTTATTTATTTTGTGGCTCAAATTGCGCCAGCTTTGCCATTGGGAGCTCTTTCAGATGATTTCTGTGTCCTTCTGACATATCCCCATCTTTGTGTGTACGTGCACACGTGTGTGTGTGTGTGTGTGTGTGTGTGTTTTAAGCACCTCCTTACTCTCTGGCACTATAAAATACTCCAGACTCATCTTATATATTTCCTGCCCAGTCCTGTGTATGTTGGTTGCTAAGTCGTATCTGATTCTTTGCAACCCCATGGACTGTAGCCTGCCACATTCCTCTGTCCATGGAATTTTCTGGGCAAGAATACTGGAGTGAGTTGCCATTCCCTTCTTCAGGGGATCTTCGTGACCCAAGGATCGAACCTGGTCTCCTGCATTGCAGGCAGCTTCTTTACCATCTGAGCCACCAGGGAAGACCCAGTCCTAGAATCAGCAGCCATTTCTCCAAGGAGTCCTGGTTTCTATTACATGAGAAACGTTCGCAGAAACCAAGATCTGGGGGGTGAGTGTGTTTGTTATAACTGAGATGTAGTTGCTTCTAGGTCCTCTCAGCCGACAGAAGATAAAATATTTTTATGTATGTTAATTCATGTATATACACATTTCTATAAATATTTTTATTTATAAACTTCTGTCTCTATGTTAAACATGAGCTTATGCTGATGCCTCTGGCTCGAATCCACCACCACGTGGATTATTCTCTCTTCCTCTCCTTGCTTATCTCACTTCCCACTGTAACAGTGAGAAACCTGGCTCCCACCTTTCACCATCTGTTTACTTAGTTTTTCAATTTCAATATATAGGTATATTGGTTTCAGAATTGATAACCCACACTTCCATGGGCATGAAATGGAGTCCTTATGTACACTTTCTTTTGCCTTTAGTCTTCCAGACTCCACTTACTTCCAAAGTTAGTTAGTTTGGTCATCATCTTTTCCATCTTCTCTCTTTGGTGAGATTTTTTCTTTTGTAACATTACATTTGTAACATTAGATTCTCTTGTCACATTCTGCATTTCATCTTGGAGTTCTCTGACCTCCTAAATGTGTTTGTTTTTTTTTTAATCTGTAGACATTAAGTTTCATTCTCTGTGCTGCAAAGTTCCATGGGTTTTGACACGGAGTGTCAGTCACACAGTATCACATATTCATTATTAAAATATCATATAGAATACCTTCATGTAAAACTCTCTTGTTTTTCACTTATTCAAATACCACCCCCTCCACCTCATCTCTAGCAGCCAAAGATCCTTTTACTGTCTTTGGTTTTGCCTTTTCCAGAATGTCATACAATCGAAATAATTGAAATCATACAGTATGTATTTTCAGACTGGTTGTTCAACTCAGTGGTGTGCATTTAAGACTCATCCATGTCTCTTGGTGGCTTGATAACGCTTTCGTTTTTACTGACCGATGGTATTCCATTGTGTGAATGTACCAAAGTGTGTTTATTGGATCACCTATGTACTGAAGAACATATTGGCTGCTTTCGCTTTTAGGTAATTACAGTAAAGCTTCTGTAAGCATTCATGTGCAGGCTTTTGGATGGACACATGTTTTTAAAAGTCAGTCAGATAATAGCTAGGAGAGTGACTGATACATCTAATAAGGTTTATTTTGGCATAATTTTAAATTTACAGAAAAGATTCAAAGGCGGTACAGAGAATTCTCATAGATTCTTTGCCCAGTTTCTTCTAATATGCGCATTTTTATAATCATGATATATTTGTTAAAACTAAGAAATTAACACTGGTACATGATTATTAACTGAACTCTATGTTCTGTTTGGATTTGGTCAATTTTCTCCTTGATGTTCTTCTTCTGTTCCAGGATCCCATCCAGGGTTTCATATTGCATTTACTCATCACATTTTCTCTGGTGATATGAACTCTGATCCCTTGTTTACAGTACTATTTGCAATAGATGTTAGTATTCACGTAGATGTATGTATCCAGCACCCCAGAGTGGTTGTCTTTATCTCTCCCTGAACTTTATATAAAGAGATTCAGATTGTATGCGTTCCTTTCATTTAAAATTGCTTGTAAACTTCCTCCGGGCTGTAGTATATAGCCATACTTTCCTTCTATAGTTGTCTACATTGGTCCATTATTTGAATATATCATGATTAATCCATTTTACTTATGGTGGACATCTGGGCTGTTTCCAACCTGGGGTTATTAAGGAGAATGCAGCCGTGGACTCTTCTTGTCTGTTTTCTGCTAAGCATGTGGAACCGGAACTTTGTGTCTTTGAGCTCACACATTTATCACTCTTATTTCTGGGGTTTCTGAATTCTGTATTTTAAGTAATTATTTTGTATTTTTCTAGCATTTCTAAATATTTATCGATGGAGCGATTTGATATTAATTTAAATCCATCACCTTCCAGAACCAAAAGTATTCCATTAATTTTCACAACAACTTTCTAATATAACTGTATTATTGTTTCCATTTAATTGACTAACAGGTTGAGAGGAAGGGGAATTCATGCAAGCTTTTATATATAGGATGGATAAACAACAAGATCCTGCTGTATAGCACAGGGAACTACATTCAATATTCTGTGATGAACAACAATGGAAAAACATGAAAGATAATATATAACTGAATCACTTTGCTGTAGAGCAGAAATTAACCCAACTTTGCAAATCAACTATACTTCAATAAAATTTTTTTAAAAGAAGGGAAATCATAGCCTAGGGTCTTTACAACTGAGAGGTAAATCTAGTTAACTCCATCTTCCAAATTCAGATCTTCCCCCCACCACCTTCCAAACTATAAAGCCCTCCCCACATCTGACCCAAAGCTGGGACCTAAACTTACATTTGTTTCCCCCCTCTGTATGCTGTTCCTCTTATGACACTGTCTTCCTGAAAACACAGGCTTATGTCAGTTCCTCCATCACTGGCTTGGCACTCAAGGGATTTCTGCCTGACTCTGTGTGGTTGTCATGCCTTTGGCAGCCATGCAGGATGGGAGTCAGGATAATCACGGAGAAGAAGAAGGAGGAGAAGAGGTAGGAAAAGGGGAAGAAAGGAAGATGCTAGGCCACCATGCTCTTCTTTTTCCAGCCCAGACAATGAAGTGCCAGGACCCCAGCACTGGCCACTCTTCCATAAAGCGTCAAGAGTGCCATTCCCTCCTCAGCCAGAGAGATGGAGAATCTAAATGCCTCTAATCCCCTCATCAGTGTCCCTGTTTAATGTGCCACCATATATTACGCTGAAAAGCCTTTGTTGCCAGAGAAACTCCCAAATGTCTCCTGGCTTGTGCTCAGGGTAGATCCTGCTCGGGAATGGATGGCTTCACATTGCATGGATATAGTACAGGATGGGGCAAGTTTGTCACCATCCTAATCTTTCAGATTGGAGATCTTCGTCCCCTCCCAGACCAAGACTTTAAGTGGGTAAGGATTTTGATTCAGGATGTCTCTGTGCCTCTCTTTCTTGAAAGAGACAAGTTAGTTTTATCTTTGAAGAAACTCAGAAACACCCATAATTCTCAACTACACTGCATGGAACTAGACTGCAAATGCAGTGAAAATTGGACCAGGGGAGGGAGGATAGTGTGTGACTTGCTTCTACAAATCTCCATGAAAGTCAGGCAAGGTAGGGCTCTAAGGATCAAAACTCATGACCCATGGCCAGTAAGAGCAAGTGAAAGTGTTAGTTGCTCTGTTGTGTCTTCCAACTCTTTACAACCCCATGGACTGGAGCCTGCCAGGCTACTCTGTCCAAGGGATTCTCCAGGCAGGAATACTGGAGTGGGTAGCCATTCCTTTCTCCAGGGGATCTTCCTGACCCAGGGATTGAACCCAGGTCTCCTGCATTCAGACAGATTCTTTACCATCTGAGCCACCCGGGAAGGTGGTGGCTGCAAGAATTTCCTAAGCCCTGGTTTATACTGTGGGCTGATCTCCAAGGCAGAGCCCCATGATAAGGGAGAAACATCACCCTGGCAATTAGCAAGTTTCAAATTTCAGGGAGGCTGTGCATAACAAGCAGCCCTGAGAAGCAGCAGAGGAATAAAGGATAATCAAAATACACCAAAACCAATGTGTGACATACCAGGAGGGATGAGAGGCGAGTGTGCGACTTTGCTATGAGCCAAGGAGATTTCCTGGTAATCTAGAGCACAGACGTACCCTGAGGAGAGAATGAATGAGAAAGTTGACTGCAAACTCAAGTCAATCTTTCTGACAGCCCTCAGCTTACTTCCAGACTCCAATAATCCTTTCACACAGAGTCAGCTGAACAAAAACTATACCTCCTTCATTGTAGGAGGAATGATAAATAAGCAACCAACCAACCAACCAAACAAAAACCCCAGCCTCTGTGCAAAGGAACTTTGGGAATAAAAGAAGCAAGGATGATAATAATCAAGAGATGGATTAAGAACTCCAGAAAGATAATGCTTTGAAGGAGGTAAAAATGATGAGTCGGGTGTTCTCCATACGAAAAAATCAAGGAAAAGAAGACAGTAAGAGGTAGAGGATAAAAGTGAGTTGAACACCCGAGAATATAAATGATAGGGGAGAAAACCCAAATCAGTAGGGAGGAATGGTAAAAGAGAATAAGTGGAAGAGAATATAAAGGCGTGTGCCTGGGGTCATGTCCTGTCCTTGCTACTCACTAGCTGTGTGACCTTTATCAAGTGACTTGCTCTATCTGTACCTCAGTTCAGTTCAGTTCGACTCTTTGAGACCCCATGGACTGCAGCACGCCAGGCCTCCCTGTCCAACACCAACTCCTGGAGTTCCCTCAAACTCATCTCCATTGAGTCAGTGATGCCATCCAAAAATCTCATCCTCCGTCAATGCCTTTTCCTCCTGCCTTCAATCTTTCCCACCATCAGGGTATTTTCAAATGAGTCAGCTCTTCATATCAGGTGGCCAAAGTATTGGAGTTTCACTTTCAACATCAGTCCTTGCAATAAATATTCAGGACTGATTTCCTTNGTTGCTTCCTGACCTGCACACAGATTTCTCAGGAGGCAGGTCAGGTGGTCTGGTATTCCCATGTCTTTAAGAATTTTCCACAGTTTATTGTGACCCACACAGTCAAAGGCTTTGGTGTAGTCAATAAAGCAGAAGTAGATGCTTTTCTGGAACTCTTTTGCTTTCTCAATGATTCAGTGGATGTTGGCAATTTGATCTCTGGCTTCTCTGCCTTTTCTAAATCCAGTTTAAACATCTGGAAGTTCACAGTTCAAGTACTGTTGAAGCCTGGCTTGGCAAATTTTGAGCAATACTTTGCTAGTGTGTGAGATGAGTGCAATTGTGTGGTAGTTTGAGCATTGCCTTTCTTTGAGGTTGGGATGAAAACTGACCTTTTCAGTCCTGTGGCCACTGCTGAGTTTTCAAAATTTGCTGGCATATTGAGGATTTGAAATAGCTCAGCTGGAACTTCTGTACCTCAGATAAGGATAATAATAGCACCATGTCATAAAATAGATGCCAGGATAAATATAATAAATAAATATATATAAATATTTATAGAAGCATTTAGAATAGTTCCTGGTAAACAGTGAAAGTTGCTTAGTTGTTCTCCTCTGTCCATAGAATTCTTCAGGTAAGAATACTGGAGTGGGTACACAGTGAGTGTTATATAATTGTTGCTATCATTATAATTATATTCATTATAACAAAAAACAAGTCAAATTAGAATCAGCAATAAGAAGGAGAAAAATTGCCGAAAACATAGACACAAAGTTTTTTGGAGAAAATCAAATGTGATTAAATGAAAGAAAAGTATTTAAAAGGATTGGAGACAAGCATTAACTATAGAAGACCAAAGAGAGCAGAAAAAATTGAATAGAGACCTTTGCAGATATATACAAAAGGATTTGAGGATATATATCTTTTATCATCACTAAATTTATTTTTCATTTCAATTTGTTCTTTTTTTCCTGCTTCAGTGACATCAATAATGGAAATATCATCCATATCTATGAAAAAAAAACTTGCTTAAAATAAAAACTTGAATAGGCAAATTGAAAGGATATACTCTGCCTCAAAACAAAGAAAGATTAAGATATTGAGTTGGCAAAAATTTCACCTAGTGTTTTCTGGAAGACTTTATGGAAAAACCCAAACAAACGTTTTGTGTTTTGGCCAACCTAATACCTAAAATGAAGATGCATCATAGTGACGTTTCTGGACTTCAAAGATAAAAAAAAATTACAATGGATACTCAAGCCAAAAATACAAAATACCCAATAAAGAAGAAAATCAGACTGCTCTTAGATTTTGCACAGCATATTCAGGGCTTGAAGGCAATGGACAATGAAACTACAAAGCCCTTAGGAAAAGAAATAAGGGAAATGGGGCGGGGATAGGCGGGAAGAAACTTCCCACATACTGTGAGGCATTGTCTGTCACCTGGCAGGGGGCAAGGATGTGTAGCCCTCTTATAGAAAGAGCCACTGATATTTAGCTGATATCAACTGATGCTGATAAAATTTCCCCAGTGTCACCTATGAAGAATTTTATTCCCTGCTAAGCTGTCACTCTGGAAAAGAGTGAGACATGATTATCATTAAACATGTAATAATTACCATAAGGTCTCCTTGGAAGAGAGTACCTTTTGGTACTTGGTACTTTGGTGCTTGGAAGAGAGTAAAATAGATGACATTTTACTACCAGCAAATCATGATAAAAGGACAAACACTGAGCAATGTTGTTAGCTCAAGTTATGTGTGCCCAATGCACAGTGAGGCCAGACAAACTGAAACATCAGAGTTTGGAGCAGAGAAAGGTTTAGTTGCAGGGCCATGCCAGGAGAAGAGCTATTTCTTGCCCTGAAAAGTCTCAGCTAGCTCAAGGTTTTGACAAAGCACTTTTAAAAGCCAGGTGAGGGATGAGGGTAGCAGGGTAAGTAATCAGCTCATGCACAGTTCTCTGACCGGCTGATGGTGAGGTAGCAGGGTGCTGTCACAGGTGTGAACATTATCAATCCTTAGGCTTCAGGAGAATAGTCATCAAGTCGTTTTCCCATTTGGTGAAGATTTTCACATCTGCAAAACAACTCAGGAAATGTGCATCAAATACTATTAGCTAGGTACTTCAGGAGGAACTAAAGCACAGGATAAGGGGGAGGGTCTGTCTGAGGAAGGCCCCATGAGTTCCTGCTCGATTACAGTGTTTCTATTAAAATGTGGAGCTGATAATAAGAAAAAGAATTAAGGTGAACAATGTGCAATGTGTTATAAGCTAATGCAGTAATAATGTAATAATTTTGACACATATTGGAAAGCAAAGTGAGAGGGAAAGAAGCAGATTTCCTTGTTTTTCAAAGAAGCTGGGTCTAAATGATGTGGCTCAGAGAAAGGAAGTAACTGATGTGTATATAAATATGTTTTGAAAGGTATAAAGATGACTATGGAAAGTATTCAACAACAATATGGTCATCAAAACTGGGAAATGAGATTAGATGGGAGAAAGTGGGGACATGAACCATATTTAAGTTCCCATCACTCATATATACAGTCAAGATGATAACTCCAGGTTTAAATGCTGTCTTGATCCAGCCTCCCAGGAAGCACAACCTTTGACAAAGTCTAGGAGAATATAATGTATCAGGGACGTCAATCACAGGAAGTAGAGGTGAAGGACAAAAAGGATGACACAGGAAGAAGGAAAGCCTGTAAGATTTTTTAAAATGAGATCCCATTTTTAGAATTTATTTATTATTTATTTTTGCTGTGTCTGGGTCTCAGTTGTGGCTCATGGGATCTATGGCTGTGGTGTGAAGACTCTCTAATTGTGGAGCGTGGGCTCAGTTCCCCCTTGGCATGTGGGATCTTAGTTCCTTGTCTAGGGATCAAAACTGAGTCCTCTGCTTTGAGAGGTGGATTCTTCACTAATGGACCACCGAGGAAGTTCCAAGTCCATAGCATTAAAATCCAGCTGGCTGCCACTGGGTGCAAATGATTCTTTTGTCTCCTGGGACAAGGCTCAGGGAAGTCATAGAAAACTGTACGTTATGCACTGAACTGTCTTCCAGCCCCTCTGAATTCATATGTCCTGACCCCTGGTACCTCAGAATATGACTGTATTTGGAGATAGGACCTTTACAGGTAATTAATTTATTTTTTCCTTCTATTTATTTATTTATTTTTATAAGCTAATTACTTTACAATATTGTATTGGTTTTGCTATACATTGACATGAAGCTACCGTGGGTGTACATGTGTTCCCCATCCTGAACCCCCCTCCCACCTTCCTCCCCATCCCATCCCTCTGGGTCATCCCAGTGCACCAGCCCCAAGCACCCTGTATCATGCATTGAAACTGGACTGGTGATCCATTTCACATATGATAATATACATGTTTCAATGCCATTCTCCCAAACCATCCCACCCTCGCCCTCTCCCACAGAGTCCAAAAGATTGCTCTATACATCTGTGTCTCTTTTGCTGTCTCGCATACAGGGTTATCGTTACCATCTTTCTAAATTCCATATATATGTGTTAGTATACTGTGTTGGTGTTTTTCTGGCTTACTTCACTCTGTATAATAGGCTCCACTTTCATCCACCTCATTAGAACTGATTCAAATGTATTCTTTTTAATGGCAGAGTAATATTCCATTGTGTATATGTACCACAGCTTTCTTATCCATTCGTCTGCTGATGGACATCTAGGTTGCTTCCACGTCCTGGCTTACAGGAAGAGAGCTTTAGTACACAGACAGACAGAGGAACGACCAGGTGAGGGCATAGCAAGAACACAGTTCTGTGCAAGCCAAGGAGAGAGGCCTCTGAAGGAACCTTGAACTTGGACTTCCAGCCTCCGGAACTGGGGACGAGACATTCCTGTTGTTTAAGTCCCCTGCTGCTGCTGCTGCTAAGTCGCGTCAGTCGTGTCCGACTCTGTGCGACCCCATGGATGGCAGTCCACCAGGCTCCGCCGTCCCTGGGATTCTCCAGGCAAGAACACTGGAGTGGGTTGCCATTTCCTTCTCCAACGCATGAAAGTGAAAAGGGAAAGTGAAGTCGCTCAGTCATGTCTGAGTCTTCGCGACCCGGTGGACTGCAGCCTACCAGGCTCCTCTGTCCATGGGAGTTTCCAGGCAAGAGGACTGGAGTGGGTCGCCAGTGCCTTCTCCACTAGCTGAGACATTTGTTATGGCAGATTGAGTAAACTCATGAACTGTGTTTTAGGATGGTCTGTCCATGGAGAGAAAGTGGGAAGAATTTATCTACAAGCTCTCATTTCCTACTGGTTAATGGCTTATTCCATGAGGTAAAAACAGGGCTTCCCTGATGGCTCAGATCCGCCTGCAATGCGGGAGACCTGGGTTCAATCCCTGGGTCAGGAAGATCCCCTGGAGAAGGGAATGGCTACCCACTCCAGCATTCTTGTCTGGAGAATTTTATGGATTGAGGAGCCTGTTGGCTTCCAGTCAATGGGGTCGCAAACAGTCAGACAGGATTGAGCGACTAGCATTTTCACCTTCACTGTGAGGTGTAAACACCTCTGCACTTGCGTGTGGCACGTGTGTGGTCTCCTGACAGCTTCACCAGGTTGTGCCTGCTTGAAGCTGGTAGATGCAGGGACGTGCAGAACAAGAGACAGGTGAGTCCAAGAGGACCCAAGCGGTGCATCAGAGATGACTGGCAAAATTACAGCTCACAAAGTGAGACACTAGCATCATTAAGAGAAACACACACACAAGAACCAAACCTTTCCAATTTACCAGCAGGAAAACCTTTGAGAGAAAGTAAAAGAAAACAGCCCTGTCATCTTTTTTATATTCTTTTTTTATTTTTAATGCTTCTTTCTGTTTATTTTTAAAATGTTTGTTATACAGCCTGAGAACAAACAAGCATGTCTTATTTGTAATTGCAAATGAGATAAACTCTCCTGTTAAAGAAAAAGCTCTCAGATGTCTTGTAAAAACAAAGGCAAATTATATGCTGTAGACAAACGCGTCTAAAACCAAGTCCCAAAGACAGGTGAAAAAACAAAGGATGGTTTAGCCCCCTACCTGGCAAACGCAGCAAAGGAAAACAAGAATCTAAGTCTCAGTATCAGATAAGGTTGAATTTAAAGGCAGAAGACAAGTCACGATTTTAAATACGTTTTTGTTTAAGAAAGGAAAATAAATTAGGGGCTCAGTTCCAAAAGTTTGGAGAACAAGAACAAAACAAGCTTAAGAAAAGCAATAGAAGGAACTGCCAAAGATAAAGACAGAAATTAATGAATTAAAAACAGTAGCACTGATAAATATAAGAGCTGGAACTTCATGGAGAAAAATGCGATAAAGGAAATAAACCACTAGCTAACCTAATTAAGAAAATTTTTTAAAAAATAGAAAAAAAAAATGAGACTACATTAAATTAGAAACAAGAGTAGGAGAAATTTCCAAAGATAGAGTGAGGATATGGGAATAGCCATGAATATAGAGAAAATTAAAATGACTAATTTCCTTGACTGATTCTCTTACAACTACAGTTCCTCCCCACCCCCAACTCCGCCTCAGTCGCATTCAAACTCCCACATTCATGGATGGCTGTTGTCATCTCTGACCCTGCAAGCTGTTTCAAGCGCTTCAGTTCTGGAGCTGCATGTGTGTCTCCAATCGGAAATGATCCACTTGTTAACTATTAATATACACCCCTCTCCCCTCCTGACTCCCTTCCCCTCCCTGCTTAGACACAGTCATAACAACATCTCCTCCTGGCCTTGCTTCCTTGTCCTCTTGTCTATGGAAGCCTGAATCCCCCTTGACCCAGCATCCATCTCTGAGCTGCCTCCTCTGGAATGGGTAGCCATTCCATTCTCCAGGGGATCTTCCCGACTTAGGGGTTGAACCTGGGTCTCCTGCATCGCAGGCAGATTCTCTACCATCTGAGCCACCAGGGGAGCCTGAGGTGCCTCCATCCAGGCAGCTAATTAGCAAATGTTTCTCAAAAGCATCATTCAAGAATGGCTGAGGAAGGCACTATCATTATCTCTTCAAGGAGTGTGTGTATGTTTGTGTGTGTGTGTGTAAGCAGGCATGTGCACATGTGCACCTTTGGAACTCCTGTGGCTTCTCAAATGTGCCCGAGCAGATTGCAGAAGTCACACATGATTTAGGGAAAAACATGTTGTTCGGGGATGTGATAGCCAACTCCAGGATGGCGCC
Source organism: Aepyceros melampus (assembly GCA_006408695.1). Lineage (NCBI taxonomy): Eukaryota > Metazoa > Chordata > Mammalia > Artiodactyla > Bovidae > Aepyceros > Aepyceros melampus. Next base: position 383,700 of record SJXQ01005523.1, on the reverse strand, counting down.
CACGGTCCCTGCCTCTTGGTGTTCTGCCGTCATGTTCACGCCCCTTCCTATGTAGTACAAGGATTAGACTGTATGGCCAAGAGACTATTTCAGAGGTAATGATGGTCTGTCACTTCTAAATCAGATTATAAAAGGATTCCTAAAGACAACTATGGCTTCCATCCTGAGCCCCCCTGTCTCTTCTGGGTTACTCGTGCTGGGAGGAACCAGTTGCCGAGTTGTCAGTGTGCTGATACAGGAGTCCGCGTGAAGAGGAACCAAAGCTTCTTTCCTACAGTCACAAGAGTAAGTTGGAAGTGAATCCTCCAGCCTCAGGGGAGCTCCAGACGACTTTAGCACCAGCTGATACAGTTGCCGCAGCCTGTGAGACACTGAGTCAGAAACAGCTAAGCAGTCTCCAGATTCCTGACTCACAGAAACTGTGAAGAGACAAATATCTGTTGTTTTAAGCTACCGAGTTCTGGCGTAAGCAGTTTTGTCACAATAGAGAACTAATAAAGAGGAATATCATACAGGGCTGAGGGATCATTGGTGTCCCCTGTGCTATGATATAGCTCTGAATCTGATGCTCACTTGGGAACATGCAGAAGGTTGAGTCCAGAAACAAAACACAGTAGCCATCAGCCGTGACACCACATGTCCACATCTGGGGAGATGTGGTGTCCCCTGTACGTGCTCTGAGGCTGACACCTGCGCCTCGGGTGTTGATGGGTATCACCTGTCTTGCTCTGTCAAGCCCATCCTTGGGGGTAAGCCATGCTGTACCTATGCGATGTGAAAGATAAAGCCTGGACTTAGAAACCCCACAGATCTGAGACCACGAATCTGTCATCATCATTTACTAGTTGGCAAGTCTTTATTGAAGCTCTCTGAGCCTGTCACCTCATTTGTAAGTTGGGAGTGCTCCTACTGATCTCATGGGATTGATGGGGAAGATTAAATGGGACAACCTGGACCACAGGAGGTACTTGATGCTAGTTCCAGCCTTGCATGAAGAGGAATACTCGTCCTTCAGAAGACGCACATATACGATCCCCAATGGGATTATGACTTCTGCAGGTGGTACTGTTTGGAGTGGTGCAGAATAGATGGTCCAAGCTGGACATCACAGAACATGGTAGTGGAGGGGGCAGTTAGAGGCATGGAGGGTAGTGAATCAGGAATATAGACAATGTGGACACATTGTGAGGGCCACCAGGGGGAGGAGGGGACTAGAAAGCTAATCCAGGTGAAACAGCAGAAGCTGAAGTCTTGCCAGGAGCAGAGCTATGTACAGGCAGCAGGGCCACAGTCTCTGTCTACCCATTTCTGATGAGTTCTTCTGGGGAGAAAGGATTCAGTTATATGCTGAAACTGCCAAAGGCAATGCTGACACTGGATAGTAGAAGCTTCAGGAAGATTTCTGCTTCTCAGATAGTACTGACCACATGGGAAAGAGGCTATCTTGGAAAGTAGTGAGCAGCCCATCAGTAGGAATATGCAAGAAGGAACTTGCCTCTGTTTGGTTTTGGTGGGGGGAGAACTATTACAGAGACAATACTAGTATGACATGGGTATTATTAGGATTTAACGATTTGTAAACTCCAACCCTTGGGCTTCCCAGCTGGTGCAGTGGTAAAGAATTTGCCTGCCAATGCAGGAGATGCAGATTCTATCCTTGGGTCAGGAAGATCCCCTGGAGGAGGAAACAGCAACCCGCTCCAGTATACTTGCCTGAAAAATTCCATGGACAGAGGAACCAGGCTACAGTCCATGGGGTTGCAAACAGTTGGACATGACTGCGCACGCACATAACAGCCTTTGCCACTGCAGAAGTACATTTTCTTTTTGTAATTAACAAGTAACTGTGGAATGATACCCAGACACTGCATGAATATCCCATTCCCCAATATCATTTCACCCAGTGGTTTTGGCATCCATTAAGGATTCTTGCCTATATCAATTGTGACATGGTTGGTTGCAAAATAGTGATTTCGGCATGCAAATTTTGAGAGATGTGAGGTGAATGAGGAGGCTAGGGTTCAGAGGGATTAAGCTAGGACCCAAGCTTGGGTTTTATGATTCAACGCCAGATTCTTTTCCCTTCTCTCAGCCGCATTCAAGTCTGCTCCTAAAGCCATTTACCTGTGAGTGAAGAGGCATGGCAGGGACCTTGCAGGTCCAGATGCCAAGGGCACCTGGATCTTCACCATCTTCCCTATCTGGGACAGGGATGTGAAGATATGACTCTCAGAGACTTAGCCGCCTGCAAAGAGACAGGAGAGTGGGAGGAGAAATGACAGGGGGGCAGACAGCTGGTGAGCGATGTCTATGACTCACTAGTGCTGTTGGCCATGGACCCTATAGTCTGGAGACTATAGACACCAAATCTCCATCTGGGTTGGTGAGTCAACTCCCTGTCATGGTCAGTACCTTTGGTGTCTTCTAACATCTCTGCTGCCACCAGTCCCCACACAGGTGTTCTTTCACCCCAAACGATTTGTTTCAGACCTGATAGTCCTCAAGGAAGTATCTCAATCACTAGCATCCATATGTGTTATGTTGCTGGTAGTTCGTAACTAATAATAAATGACTGACATTTGCAAATGACTTCTTCTTTAAAAAAAATTGGAGAGAATTCTAGGCTATCCTTGTCCTAGTATTACTCGCTTGCAAGAAAGATGTGCTTTCTTGCATGGAAAGTGGTGGAATTTGGGCTATGAGTTGGAAATTACACATGAGAATGTATTTGTCTCAAGTGTCAAGGTGGAAACATGACAGGGAGCGGGCATCTTATGGTATGGTACCTGGATGCTGAAGATCATGGTCAAAATCCCCAAGGTACTGACTGCTCAGAGATTCCAAGAGAACTCTGGTAACAAAGAACCCTCAGTCTGCCCAATATCAGGATAGACTGATCAAGAAGCAGGCAACTTGGCTGGTAGAGTTTCAGCCTTATAGGGTGGAGAGATCAAGGAGTATGGCCTCAATGTGAAACCCGGGGAATATTCATGAGCGCGTGCTAAGTCACTTCAGTTTTGTGTCCAACTCTTTTCGACCCTATGGACTATATAGCCTGCCAGGCTCCTCTGTCCATGGGATTTTTCCAGAGTGAATACTAGACTGGATTGCCATGACACTCTCCAGGGGATCTTCCTGGCTCGGGGATAAAACCCACGTCTCCTGTGGCTCCTGCATTGTGAGTGGATTCTTTACTGCTGAGCCACCGGGAAAGCCCAGAACACTCATGGTTCTCAAAATAGATCTTCACTCCTCACCTGTCTGGGGTCAGGCATTACTCTCATGATGGACTCTTTGGGTATATTTGGTCCACCAGGCTTCTCAGCTTCGTGGAAGCCAAGTTAGAAGTTAGGGTGACCAACCGTCTCAATTTGCCTGGGAGTGTCCTTGCTTTAGCACTGAAAGTCCCTCATCCAGGGAAAACCTTTGGTTCTAGGGCAAACCAGATGGTTGATCAATCTAGCTGGCACACAAGCCTATCCATACCTGAGAAATCTACTTTTCCCTACCTGGAAAATATATTTCATTTAGTCAACCTGTGCCAACCTCTGACTTCGCTAAGGGGAAGTCTGGCAGTCACAGTGAGACAGAGGGAGAGGTTCTAGAAGCCAGAAGCTCTGAAATCCAGCCCACACTTCACCTACATGATATCTGGAACATTCTCTGTGCCTGTGGGTTCACAAGCATGCATACCCCTGTAGTGCACAACAGTGCCTTGCAGTCTAAGTTTGGACTCCTTTTCTCAAAAACAAAAAACAAAAAACACCTTTTATTGGGTTTACAGATGTTGCATTGATTTCCAAATCTATGGCCTCTTCTCCGTCACCCTCTTATATCATTCACCAGTCACATAGGAAATCTAAAGGGATGAATCTGTGGATCAACGATTAGAATTCATAAATGAATTTTGCAAGGTTGCTAGATTCAAGACCAGTTGAAATCAATTGTATTTCTACGTGTGTGTGTGTGTGTGTTAGTTGCTCAGCTATGTCTGCCTCTTTGTGAAACCATGGACTGTAGCTTACCAGGCTCCTCTGTCCATGGAATTCTCCAGGCAAGAATATTGGAGTGAGTTGCCATTCCCTTCTCCAGGGGAATCTTCCCAAACCAGGATCAAACCTGGATCTCCCGCATTGCAGGAGCAATTCTTTACTGTCTGAGCCACCAGAGAAGCTCCAGTATTTCCATATACCAGCAACAAGCAACCAGAAAAATAAATTTAAAAATAACATTTATCATAGCATCAAAACCTACCAAATGCCAGGAAAATACCTAGAAATAAATCTAATTAAAGACATGTAAGAAGATGACCTCTGATGCCAGAGATTTTTAAACTCCAATGGGGGTCAAAATTACCTGGAGAGTTTTTTAAAACACTGATTGGGCCTCAAGGCCAGAGTTTCTGATTCAGTAGGTCTGGGGTGGGGCTGGGAAATTTGCGTATCTAACTGGTTGCTAGGTGATGCTGAGATTGTTGGCCCATGGACCACATTTTCATTTTCCCTGTCTTGTTGGTTTCGTCATTCTCTGTCACTCAGATTTGGAGCCCCTGAGAGCTCTGTGGCCAAATACTGAACACACTTTCATCTCCCTGAACCTGCTCCTCCCCTTAGCATCTGTCTTTTACCCCCAGAGATCAACTTCCTCTTCCATCTGGTCATCCAGACAAGAAACTGGGCCACCAGTCCTGACACCTCCTCTTCCCCAGTTCCGATCTCACTTCTAGAGGAATTGAGTGGGTGGCTATACCTTGGCACTGCCACTTGCCCCCAGGTTGATACTGAGGGTGACAATTAACTACAACTCTGAAAACAGACCCAAGAAGCCATATAAGGATCAATATATAATATCAACTGTATAATCAACAGAGGAGTATGATGAACTCATCTTGGTCCAAGCCCAACATATGACTTTTTCTTTTCTCCTGAATTTCATTTACGCACCTAGTGAGGGCAGGAATACCTAGAGAATCTGAGCCTCCCCTGGGTGACTGACTGTTTAGCGGAGGGGGAGCGGGGGAAGAAGCCCTGCCCTGGAGCCTACTACATGGAGGAAGCAGCTGGAGGCAAAAAACAGTCTATGAGAAAGACTGGCAATGCTTGACCTGTGGTCTTTAATCTCATCTCTCCAATATATAAGGCTTTCCTCTTTCTGGAGAAAGAGTGGTGTGTGGAGAAAGAGTGGTGTGTGTGCGTGCGTGCGTGCCTGTACTCTGAGTCATGTCCAGTTCTTTGCAACCCTATGAACTGTAGCCTGACAGGCTCCTCTGTTCATGAAGTTTTCCAAGCCAGGATACTGGAGTGATGAGAAATATTCCTCCAATCCTGCCCCATCCTGGCCAGTGGAATGGAAGCTTCCTCTCACTGTGGAAACTTGAGGAAAGGATGATAAGCATCTCATTCCACAAAAGCCCCATGGATCCTTCAAGGAGCTACTGTCCTGCTCTGAGCATCAGTTTCCCCATTCTGCAAATACAGGCCTTTGGAACAAAGGCTATGAAGTTCTTCCAAGCGTTCATATTTGATTAAATCCTATGAATATGGAAAGGCCGTGCTCCTATAGGTTTTCCAGCTGAGAGCCTGCAGGTAATTTGTCATTTAATTACTTCATGAGAAGTTGGCAGCCCAGCCCTCTCTGGGGGCACAGAGGATGCTCCTGCAAAGATCAGTGTGGCTTGCATCCTACACAGATGAAAAATAAAAGGGGTCAGAACACAATACTATGTGGTGGCTGACAAAGAGGAAGACTCAAGTTTCACTCATTTCCCATGTATGTATCGGACATCTATGGAGGATCCTTTATTAGGGGATGAGGTGGCTGGAATCCACACAACTCTGGCTGCTGGCAAGGTCTTAATAGAGCAAGGTAATTAAAGCATGGATACAACAGCTGTTAACAAAACTACAAAGAGTGTTCAAAACCAGAAGAAAAATAGGGAAAAAAGCCTCCAAACTACCGGGTCAATGCTGGAAGGACAGTGTAATTGCCACTAGGTAGGAGGAGAGCAGGGAATACTTCCTGGAGGAGGGGGATCTTTTTTAAAATGAAAAAAAAATGGGTCTTCATTGTGGGGCATAGGCTTTCTGTAGTGGAGGTGTGCAAGAACTTCTTTAGTTGTGATATGTGGGCTCAGGAGTTGCACCTCGTGGGCTAAGTGTCCCTTGGCATGAGTTCAATCTAGTCACTCATTCCTATCCAACTCTTTGCCATCCAAGATGCCATGTGGTCCGTGATGCCATCCAACCATCTCATCCTCTGTCGTCCGCCTCTCCTCCTGCCTTCAGTCTTTCCCAGCATCAGGGTCTTTTCCAATGAGTCAGTTCTTTGCATCAGGTGGCCAAAGTATTGGAGCTTCAGCTTCAGCATCAATCTTTCCAGTGAATATTCAGGACTGATTTCCATTAGGATTGACTGGTTGGATCTCCTTGTTGTCCAAGGGATTCTCAAGAGTCTTCTTCAACTCCACAGTTCAAAAGCACCACTTCTTTGGTGCTCAGCTTTCTTTATGGCCCAAATATCACATCCATACATAACTACTGGAAAAACCATGACTTTGACTAGACGGACCTTTGTTGGTAATGTCTCTGCTTTTCAATATGCTGTCTAGTTTGGTCATAGCTTTTCTTCCAAGGAACAAATGTCTTAATTTCAAGGCTGCAACCACCATCTGCAGTGATTTTGAGCCCAAGAAAATAAAATCTGTCACTGTTTCCATTGTTTTCCCGTCTATTTGCCATGAAGGGATGGGACCTGATGCCATGATCTTCGTATTTTGAGTTGAGTTTTAAGCCAGCTTTTTCACTCTCTTTCACTTTCATCAAGATGCTTTTTAGTTCCTCTTCACTTTCTTCCATAAAGATGGTGTCATCTGCATATCTGAGGTTATTGATATTTCTCCCAGCAATCTTGATTCCAGGCTGTGATTCATCCAGCCTGCCATTTAGCATGATGTACTCTACATATAAGTTAAATAAGTAGGATGACAATATACAGCCTTGACATGCTCCTTTCCCTTTGGAACCAATCTGTTGTTCCATATCCAGTTCTAACTGTGGCTTCTTGCCCTGCATACAGATTTCTCAGAAGGCAGGTCAGGTGGTCTAGTATTCCCATGTCTTTAAGAATTTTCCACAGTTTTTTGTGATCCACACAATCAAAGGCTTTAGTGTAGCCAATGAGCAGAAGTTTTTCTAGAATTGTTTTGCTTTTTCTATGATCCTGCGTGTGTTGGTAATTTGATCTCTGGTTCCTCTGCCTTTTCTAAATCCAGCTTGTACATCTGGAAGTTCTCTGTTCAAGTACTGTTGAAGCCTAGCTTGGAGAATTTTCAGCATTACTTTGCTAGCATGTGAGCTGAGTGAAATTGTGCAGTAGTTGGAACATTCTTTGGCATTGCCTTTCTTTGGGATTGGAATGGAAACTGCATGTGGGATCTTACTTTCCTGATCGAGGATTGAACTCACGCCCACTGCTTTGGGAATTAGATTCTTAACCACCGGACCACCAAAGAAATCCTGAGAAAGGGAGATTTTAACCAGGTCCTGGAGGATAGAAAGTATCTGCACCTGCACACAATGGCTGAGGCAGGATTTCCAGGAAGAGGGAATGGCATGAGCCCAAAACACAAGACTGAATGCATGGAGACAGGAAATCAATCTGTTTGACTTCAACATAAGGCATGGAAGGGAAGAGATGTGATGGACTCAGGATAGGACATTTTTATCACTATGGAGACTTCCCTTGTGTCCACTCCCAGTCAATCTCCCCACTAGAGAGCAATGTCTGGTCTGATTTTGTTTGTTTGTTTTTGCCACACTGTGCAGCTTATAGGATCTCATTTCCCTGACTGGGGATTGAACTCGGGTCTTGGCAGTAAAAGCACTGAATCCTAACTGCTAGACCACCTGGTAACACCCTGATCTGATTTTGATCACCATAGGAGAGTTTGCCTGGGGCTTCCCACGTGGCGCTAGTGGTGAAGAATCCCCCTGCCAATGCAGGAGATGTGAGTACTAGGTTGGGAAGATCCTCTGGAGGGCATGGCAACCCACTCCAGTATTCTTGCCTGGTGACTCCCATGGACAGAGGAGCCTGGCAGTCTACAGTACATGGGGTCGCAAACAGTTGGACATGACTGAAGTGACTTAGCATGCACACGTAGGTGAGTTTGCCTATCCCAGAATATCATAAAAATGGAATCTACTGTATGTATTCTTCCTATTTGGCTTCTTTCGTTTAGCATGTTATTATTTTTTGAGACTTTTCCATGTCACAACGTATCTCAATAGATTTCTAACACTTATTGCTGAGTAGTATTCCGTTGTGCAACTCCACCACAATTTATCCATTCTCTTGATAATGGAGTTGTTTCCAGGTTTTGACTATCATGAAAAAAGCTTGAACATTCTTATGCAAGGATTTTTGTGGACATTGGTTTTCATTACTCTCGGATAAATATCTAGAAGTGAAATATCAGATCCATAGGTAAATGGACAGGGGGACCTGGAGTGCTGCAGTCCATAGGGTCGCAGAGTCAGACACGACTGAGCGACTGAACAATAACAAAGGTAAATGTATGTTTAGATAGTAAAGAAACTGTTTTCTGGGACTTCCCTGGAAGTCCAGTGGTTAAAACTTTCCCTTCCAATGCAGGGGGTGCACATTTGATCCTTGGTTGGGGAGCTGGGGTCCCACATGCTTCATGGCCAAAAACCACCCCCTAGAAAAACATAGAACAGAAGCAATACTGTCACAAATTCAATGAAGACCTTAAAAACGGTCCACATAAAAAAATTTTTTAAAGAAAGAAAATAAAATTTTCTAAAGTGACTCCTGGCCCTTTCTATCTAGGAAGTTTTTTGTGCTTCCAAAGTAACTGGACAGATGCACATTATTTTGTTTTATTTATTTTTGGCTGTGTTGGGTCTTAGTGGCCACATGGGGGCTCGTCCTTGTGGCATGTAGACTCCCTTTAGTTGTAGCAAGCCAGCTCAGTTTCCTGGTACCATGTGGGTTCCTGGTTCCCAGATCAGGGATTAAGCCTGCATCCACTTCCATTGTAAGGTGGATTCTTAACCGCTAGACCACCAGGGAAGCCCCCAGACATGCACTCCCTATTTCTGGGCTTCTCTGATCCCAGACACCAATGACTAAACCCTAGAAAAATGTCAAAACAACTCTAAAATTAGGTCTCATTGCAACCTGCAAGTCCAGCTGCTGTGCTAGCACCAAACCTCCTCCTCTCAAATGGATTCTCTCCGTGCATATTAAAAATAACTTGTGTTGCATCTTTGAAGACTGCCACAGTCCAAGCTTCAGTTCTCCAAAGAGACCTGTCGGGGTGTGAGTTATAGATGGAGTAGTTCAAGTACAGCCAGTTAGTTCTCTAAGGGCTGAAGCCTGAAGCTCCAGTGAACTGGCTGGATTGGAGGAGGCTTTTTCTGCCAGCCTGAATTTTCTACAGATCTGATTTTATAACTGCATGCTTATTGAGTTCTTCCTGAGTCTCAGAGGCAGAAGTGCCTCACAGATCATTGCTAGCTTCCAAAGGGAGATTTGCAAGTAGAGGAAATGAATGTTCCACTCTGGACTTGTGTCTTTCCAGAGGCTGGTGTCCAGCTTGGGACCACTTCCAGGAAAGGAGCATCTCTCAAAGGTCTCACTCACTCCTTTCACCTCTGTCCTGCTTCCTTCACCCATCAGGATTGCAGTCAGATGGTGATGATGTAGAAGGTGGGATCCTCCTTTCACCATTGGCGTTGTCTTGTCTCCTTCATTCAAGAACTCTTTTCTAGGTCAGTGACTCCCTTGATAACCTTGGGCTGCTCTCAGCCCCTAGTTCCACATGATTCTGTGTGATTCAATGGGCTGTGAGAAGTTTCACTGAAGCCAAATGAATGACAGGTGAAACTTCCAACTTTGGGAAGGATGCTTATTGGAGGAAATGGTGGCCAGAAATCTCAGTGGTTAGAGTATGGCGTGGATGTCTCCAAGGCCGTAGATTGAAGTCATGGAAGGGCCAATTCAATTAAGGATCGTCACATGCTATGATCAGAAAGTGCATCCTGACTCTGGCCACACTGAGCTTCCAACCTGGCCCTCGCTGAACCCTGGCCCAGGCCACGGAACCAGCAGCTGCAAGTCACAGGGAGGCTATGCTATTGCCATCAGTGCCAGGGACTCATCTGAGCTCTCTCTGATCTGATCAGACCTGAAGGTCCCTGCAGACCAAGTCATATCTCTGATTCCCAGTGTCAGCCTCCCAAGGTAATTTTATTTCATCCTTTAAGTGAAACCTTGTCATGCATTAGAGTCAGGAAATTATACCCTTCGCTGAGCAACCTCTGTGCTGAAAGGAAGTCAGGTAATGTGATGAACTGGGGTCAAGAGCAGCATTAACGTAACTGTCATGAAAGTCACACGAATGCTGGAGGCTGCCATCCAAGCTCATCCCTGGAGCTTCCATGGGTACCTCAGACCCCAAGGGGCTTCTCCTTCAGCCCGAGGGCTGGTTCAGAGAGGGTACATTCCAAATTCTGGCTTCTCTGTCTCCTGGGGTAGAGTGGAGGATTGTAAGAAACATCTAGAAAAAGTGGGTACTTGAGCTAGACAACCATGGGTGCTGGATACTTCAGCAACCTCAAGGGTCGGGCAGCCCTTCCTGAGCCAGACGACACTCAGATTTGGAGTTACTCCTCAAGGGGGCTGTGCATTCTCTAGCCATGGACATTGCCAAAGAAATTACAAATCTCGATGGTCAATGGTCAGTTTGGTGGGGTGAAAGGAGGGGGTTCTTTTTGAGCTCTAGGACTTGTCCCTATAGCATGTGATACATGAGTTATAGATGAGGAGTGAATGAGGGAGCGAGTGAATGAAGCAGAAGAGTGGCTTCAGGAGCAGGAAGATGACTTTGGCAGCCCAGGCAGGTGTTGGTGGAGAAGGGGAGGAGCAGACCTTTCAAAGTTCAGACTGTTCTGCATCACCTTCCATGCCTAGAGAAACTCCTAACAGTGCATAAAGGATGGACCTAAAACCACGAGGCTCCAATGGGGCCCACGCTGATTCTTTGTGCCCCAAAGTTCAAATTACTGAATCCTTAACAGGATCAACAGACTTTCATCATGGCCTTTTTTTGGTCCTGTGCCCACCTGTTTGCTTCCAAAGAGGCAGGAGGACTCAGAGAACCAGCATCTCGGACTGAGTAAGGGGAGAGTTCAGAGAGATTATCTTGTAAATTGAGGCCAACAACATGGCACTTAGTAAAAGGTGTCCAAAGAGGATGTTGGATGGGACTTCCCTGGTGGTCCAGTGGGTAGACTTTGAGCTTCCACTGCCGGGGACACAGGATGGATCTCTGGTCTGGGAACTAAAATCCCCCAGGTAGCACAATGCAGCCAAGGGGAAAAAAAAAAAAGTGAATACAGGAAATAATGGGAAGAGTATGGCTTCGAGGTGGGAGGCCTCCGTGTGTGTGTGTGTGTGTGTGTGTGTGTGTGTGTGTGTGCGTGCACGCATATGTTTTGGTATAATGTGGAGAAAGACCCAGCGTTTAAACTCCTAGGCAGATGGGACAAAGGTGGAGGTGGGGAAGAAAGCATCCCCAAATCTATACGCACTCAGTGATTTGTTTCACTTTCTGGATTCCAATTCTAGAAATTATTTCTTGATAGAAAGTCATAAGATCATACTCAATAAACTCAAGTCCTCTATTGATTTTCTTCCTCTCCAACAGGGGCTGTGTTTGGACCACAGTGTGATGAAGCAGAAAAGAAGAAACAATCTCCTCAACTCCCAAGGCAAGAAAATCATCATCAATTCACTGGGATGCACACGTTTATTCTCAGCAAAGAACAAGTTATTAAGGATCTATGGTGAGTACCCATTGGGTAAGAGCCTGGCTGACAATTTCCTCACCTTGATTTTAAAGGAAAAGCTAGGAGAAACTAGTCTTTTCCCACAATCTTTTCCTTCCAAGTCCACCAGGAGGACTCCTGGCCTGACTGACAGGTGTGTTTTGCCTCAACCCCATGGTGAATCTAAGACCGTCATCTTTCTACTCCTTGCCTGTTTACCTTGCCTCCAAATCAAAATTAAGCATATTATTTTAATATATTTTTTATTTAAAAATACTCTTATAAAACGTATTTACACCGTCTTATTGGAATACAATGTAAGTCCTGAAAAGTATGCAGATTAGAGATTGACAGTTAAAATTTCTCATAGTGGCCACATCCATATAAGCTCTATCTAGATCAAGAGATGGTCTTCTCTGGTGGCTCAGATGGTAAAAATCCACTTGCAGTGCAGAAGACCTGAGTCCAATACTTGAGTTGGGAAGATCCCCTCGAGGAGGGCATGGCAACCCACTCCAGTATTTTTGCCTGGAGAATCCCACGAACAGAGGAGCCTGGCAGGCTACAGTCTATAGGGTCACAAAGAGTCACACATAACTGAGCAACTAAGCATAGATCAAGAGATAAAATGTTATCAGCATCCTAGAATCTCATTTGTGTCCCCCTCTTATCAATCTTCCCCCATGGAAGTCATTATCCTAACTTCCAAGACCTTGGGTTAATTTTGCCTAATTTAGGATTTAACATAAATCAGACTATAGGGTATGCGTTTTTCTGTGTCTGGCTTTTTGTTCAACACTGTGAGATTCAACCATGCTATTGTGACTCTCAGTTGCTTGGTTATTTTCGTTGTTGTTTAATATCTCATGCTATGAATTTACTGCAATTTATTTGCTCATCCCGCCTTAGTGGGTATTGGAGGTATTTCCAATTTTTGCCTATCACAGGTAACATTGCTATGGATACTCTTTTGCAGGTCTTTTTTTAAAAGGTTTTTTTTTTTTTTTTTGATGTGGGCCATTTTTAAAGTCTTTATTGAATTTGTAATAATATTGTTTCTGCTTTATGTTTTTTGTGGTTTTTTTTTTGGTCGTGAGGCATCTTAGCTCCTTGACCAGGGATCAAACCCTTTTCATTGGAACCACCACAGGACCACCAGGAAAGTCCCCACTCTTATGCATTACAGACATAGATGTATATTCTGTTGGTCCGATGTCCAAGACCGGATTGCTGGTTATAGGGTGTGTATCTTTCCACCTTTGATGGATGCTGCCACTCTTTTCTAAAATGGTTGTGCAAAATTATATTCCCACAAGCAGTATAAGAGGACTGCAGTTATCCCACATTTTTGTCAGTACTTAAAGTCTTATTTTAGACTGCGTCTTGACAGTGGTTTTAAAATGCATTTCCCTGATAACCAAAGATGTTTTAAACACAATTTCAGTTTATCTGTTGTTTAATATCCTCTTTTGTAAAGCACTTCTTCAAATAATTAGCCTGGTTTTCTGTTATCTTTTTCTTTTATTTATTTGTAGGTATTCTAAACACATTCTCTATTAGTCCTTTGTTGGTTATATGTGTTGAAAATATATTTTCCTACATTTGCTTGTCTTTTTACTCTCTTATTGGGTCTCTTGATGAATGAAGTCTAATGTAGTCCAACCTGTCATTACAAGGTTTGTATAGTCAAAGCTATGGCTTTTCCAGTAGTCATGTATGGATGTGAGAGTTGGACCATAAAAACGGCCGAGCACCAAAGAACTGATGCTTTGAACTGTGGTGCTGGAAAAGACTCTTGAGAGTCTCTTGCACTGCAAGGATCAAACCAGTCAATCTTAAAGGAAATAAACCTTGAATATTCATTGGAAGAACTGATGCTGGAGCTGAAGCTCCAATATTTTGGCCACCTGATGCAAAGAGCTGACTCATTGGAAAAGTCCCTGATGCTGGGAAAGATTGAAGGCAGGAGGAGAAGGCGATGGCAGAGGGTGAGATGGTTGGATGGCATCACCGACTCAATGGACATGAGTTTGAGCAAACTCTGGGAGATAATGAAGGACAGGGAAGCCAGGAGTGCTGCAGTCCATGGGGTCGCAAAGAACTGGACATGACTGAGCGACTGAACAACAAAACCTGTCAAATTTTTCACTTAAGGGTATTGCTTTGATGTCCTGTTTGAGAAACCTTGCCTACTCCAAGGTTTTGAAGATGATTTCCTTTATTCTGTCCTAGTAGCTTTATTGGTTTAGCTTTTCTATTTGAATCTATGCTCCATCTGGAATTAATTTTTATGTATGTTGTGGGGTAGGTGTCAACATTCATTTTCCCATACAGATATCCAGTAGTTGAGCTCTCAGTATTTAATGAGATGACTGTCTTCCCCCCACTGTTGGGCAGTTCTATCATAATCAATAGTGTGTGTATACACACTCATCCATACATGTAGGTGGGCCATTTTGTGTGATCTCTATCTACTTATTTTGTGCCATACTATATAAACTACTGTCCCTTTACTTAAAAAATCTTGATATCTAATATTCTTAAAAGTTCTTAGCCCTTTAAATTTTGCATACATTTTAGTATTGTCTCAACTTCTACAGTCACAACAGTTGTATAAGGACATGTACCCGCCATTATAGTGTCATTCAGAGAGTATTTTCACCTCCCTAAAAATCCTCTGTGCTCTGCCTATTCATCACTCCCTACTCCAAGCCCTGGAATCATGACTTTATCTTTTTGAACGTGTTATGTATCTCTTTAGGATAGACTCACAAATGTGAAATCTGCTGACTCCAAGTATGACTTTCTGAAAAGTCTCAATTTTCTCTAACCAATAGTTTATGGAAACATGATTCCAGAACATTCTACGAACAAGACTCCAGAGAACCCTGTCCCTAGGTGGAAGAGTAGGAATTTAGGCCTTAGGAAAATGCTGATTTGCACTGCATAGAGTCTCAGGGATAAGCAGGCCCACTACTTGGGTCAGCATGGTAGAGGGTTAAATAACAGCAGAATGCAAAGTGCCCCCTCCTTCCTTTCATCACAAGGTCCCAAAGTCTAGCTAAGGTACTGAAAACAGAATAAATTCATTTATAGAATAATCAGTTGTCAAATCCAGTTTTGGTGTTTCTGACAGGGCAATTTTTTCTAACTGTTTCAGCTTATTTATTCATTTTAGATGGCTGCCTGGACACAAACATTTAAACTTGTGTTTATGAATAATTTAAAAGGAAAATCCAGCTTGGAGGGCAGTAATCAGCACCCCATCAGATTCCCTAAGGACGGGTCCTCCTTTCTCATGCCCTTCCCAGACTCAAGAGAGGTCATCTGCCTTTGGACTTTGGCCTCAGCAAGTGATGAGAAACTGAAATTCTCGGTGACTTATGGAGGTGAAATGGAGTCATCTCAGCTGACCTTTTCTGCTGATGACTTTCCGTTAGAATCCCTGAGAGCCCAGGATTGACTCAGTGGGACCCCCATACGGTTCTGTGAAGGTCTCCTACCTCAAGCTAACCTGGTCTTTGTTGATGGACCGATCTCTGCCCAAAAGGTCTGGCTGTAGGGTCACTGTAGGCATAGCTCCAAAGGGCACCATTTATACATATAATACAACAGAGTTGTGCAACCTGATATAAGACCCCAGAGCATGAGGCCTTGACCAAGCTGCTGGGAACTTCTTGTGGGAATACTAAGTCTGTGGTGGGAGGGATGCAGAGAGGTCTACCATAGAGGGGTTTGAAAACATCACCTTCCTGTGCTCCTCTTCTTCTGCCTCCCGAGCATACCATCTCTTCCAATGTCCCTCCCAGCTCTCTCTGGCTCAGATGCTTGCCTGACAGAATCCTGCACAGCTCCCCACATCTGCCCCCTTCCCCAGCTTCCTGCCAGCACAGCTCCATCTCCTCTCGCATCTCACCCTCTGAAATGACCACATTTAAGCCAGGTTTTGAAGGAAGAGTAGGAGTTTTCCAAGTCAGAAAGGAGGGAAGGGCATCTTCAGATATGTGTTCCAGAATAGGTACTGTGAAGGGTGCACTGGAGTGGGAGCCTGGAGGAGCACGGGCCCTGGCAAGGGAGCTGATGTGATGGTCCAAGCTGAAGGTGCACTGGGAGATGGGCAGTGAAAAGCACCTGCAGACGGCCAGCGGCCTGGAGCTCCTGAGACAGGAAGCCTCTGGGAGTCAAGCAAAGGCTGAGCAAACCCCACCTGAAGGCTGTGCAGACAGCCAGAACTTGAAGCTGAGCCAGAGGCCTGAAGCTCCCTCTCTGAACCCCAGTGTGGCGGGTGGGGATATTTAGGCATCGGAGGGAATCTCAGCTGGCCGGAGGGCACTTTGAACGTGATCATAAGAGGTGAAGTGCACCCTTTGTTAAGAGTGATGGGAACACCTCTGCCCCTTGCTGTGAGCTTGTTTATCTGAGTCTCCTCTCCTCCCTCAAATGGGACATAACACAGAACTGCAATTATTTCTAAAATCTTAAATTGGCAGCTTTTCCCCAGAAAATGGTCCTTGATGCAATTAATCCTATCCTGAATGAGCAGTTAGACATACGATTGGAAGAGGAGTTAAGGGAAAGACAGCAATTCCCCTTGATCCTTCTGTCGTAATCCAGTTAAACCCACATTTATCTAGTACCCATCATGGGCATAGCTTTGGGCAGGGAGCTGCAGACTCCCTGGTGTGGGAACCCCCTACTCTGTGCCCTGCCAGAGCTCACAATCTAATGGGAAGTAGAAGTAAACTGACTAACAAATAGCTTCAGTACTAGGCTAGCTGAGCTGAGTGCTGGGTAAATGTCAGGCAAGGGCAGACCCAACATGGGGGGGAGGCCCTCCAGGCAGAGAAAAGGGCATGATTAACGGTGTAGGGTTGAGAAAGAAGAAGCAATGTTCAGGAAACCGTGGGTAGATTGGCGTTACATGGCATAATTACCAACACCCAAGAAACTACTGTTTGTGAGCATTTTCATCAACCTACAGTATTCTTGTCTGGAGAATTCCATGGACAGAGGAGCCTGGTGGGCTATAGTCCACGAGGTTGCAAAAGAGTCAGACACGACTGAGCAACTAACACACACACACAAACACACACACTGTCATTTAATCCTTAGACATCACTGGCTTCATGATATGGATGGAGAGATGGAGACTCAGAGACTCGAGTGGTAGAAATCGCAGCTGTCATTTGTCAAGGACTAAGTATATGTCGTGTATTCTGTTTGCATATGTGTATTGGATTTAATTCTTAAATGAACATTATGCATTAGGTATATTAGACCCATTTTTCAGATGGGAAAACTGAGACTCAAAGAGGTGAGTCCATAGCAGAGCCAGGGCTCTGACTCAGATCCTTTGGCTCCAAAGTCTGTGTCCCTATCAAAAGCCCATGTTAGAAGAGCCCAGTCTGGAAGGCAGGTCAAGGCAAATGACCAGGGACTTCTGATGCAACTGGGATGTTTAGATTTTGTTCAGCCTATAGGTGACCAAGAGCCTCTTTGAAAAGCTATGAACTATGGTCAGAGGTACCTGGATTGCAATGTGACTTCAGATGAATGAACTCCTGCTTCAAAGTGACATCGCTAGTGGAGGTACTCACCTCCCATCTCTCCTCTGCCCAGCGCCATGGCTTTTCTAGACTGTGGTCCCAGGTCCCACTTCTCCTTTCCTCGTCTTCTCCCTGCATCCTATGTGGTTTCAGTGGCCGAGAGGACAAAGCCTCAGAAGGTAGAGACTCTCCCTTCCTGGATCTACTCCAACCACTTCTCCCTCCCTGCCTGATCACTCCTTAGAAGGGCTCCCCTTTAGGAATATTAAACACCAGGGGGCTCACAATTCCTGACCACAAATTAATTTCTCCTATCTTTCCACCAGAGCTTTCTTTCTCCCTGCCTATCAGCTCCAAGTGGTTAATAAATTGGAATCAAATCCCCATTCTCAAGCAGTTTACATTTTAGAGGTGCAAACAGGCAATTCTCCAGGTAAGTAAAATATCACAGACGCTAAATAGTGGCATTAACTTGTGTTTAAAAGAAAAATTAGAATAAACAACAGGATCCTACTGTATGGGGCTTCCCCAGGGGCTCAGTGGTAAAGAACCCACCTGCCAAAGCATGAGATGCCGATTCGATCCCTGAGTCAAGAAGATCCCCTGGAGAGGGAAATGGCAACCCATTCCAGTGTTCTTGCCTTGGAAATCCCATGGACAGAGGAGCCTGGTGGGCTACAGTCCAAGGGTCGCAGTAGAATCAGTGGACACAACTTGGCGACTAAACCACAGCAATCCTGCTGTAGAGCACAGGGAACTATAGTCAATGTCCTGTGATAAATCATAATGGAAAAGAATATGAAAAAGATTATATATATATATATATATATATATATATATATATATAAAACTCAGTCACTTCGCGGTACAGCAATAATTAACACAACATTGTAATTCAATTTTACTTCAATGAAAAATAAATAAAACAAAAGTTAAATTATAGAAAGGGGATCTGAAATATGGTGGGGGAGGTGGGTTGGAGTTTTAGGGAGAGTGTGGCCTTGGGAAGAAGGTAACTTGAGGGGTCCCTGCAGGAAGTGAGGAGGTGGGTCAGGTAGATGCCATGAAGGGGAGCAGCCAATGCGGGGACTTAGAGGTGATAGATGGGAGTTTGAAGGAATAGCTGGTGGCTGGTGTGGCCAGAGGGGATAGGAAAAGGGGTGAGAAGGAGAGATGCAGGGTGCCATGGATTTGTCGCCTTGGAGCTCTCTTCTCATCGTAAGCTCTGGTCTTTTCCTCCGATTCACTCTGATGGGAGCCCTCGGAGGGTTCTGAGCAGAAGGGTGACATGATCTGACTTGCTTTTAAGAAGAGGCAGTCTGACCACCGTGGAAGATAGACTGTTCAGGCAAGGACAAGTTCAGAGCCTATGGCAATAATCCAAGGGTAAGATAAGGGGGCAGGAGCAGAGGGGGACGTGAGGGAGCAGATTCTTGTTGTAGTCTGAATGTAGCCTGGAGTGAATTTGCTGACGGGCCAGGTAGAAGATGGAAGAGAAAGAGAGGAGTCAAGCGCAACACCCGGAGGCCTGGGCTGAGCACCTGGAGAAGGGGACGGCCCCTAGCAGGAGCTGCCTCCGGGGGACACAGGAGGGGCTCAGTTCGGGACGTGTTCAGTGTGAGGAAATTATTAGTCACACGGGTGCCCTTGGTCCATTCCTATTACTTCTTCCAATGCCCAGGACAGACCTGCATTTTACTCAGTGGACCAAAGGCTCCCATACGCTGCTCCTTCTGCATAAAGCGCACTTCTGTCCTGTTTGCCCTCCAGCAGCCAGCTCCCCTGCCAGGCCCTCAGCAAGGCAGGGAATCCTCCCCAGTTGCCCCAGCCAGTTAAAGGCGTCGCCTCTGGCAGCACTCCGCTCATTCCGCATGGCGCCCGCCTCATTGTTTACTGAGTGTTCTCTGTGCAGGTTTGTCTCCCCTGAGTCGCTGAGTTCCCGGCGGGGGTCATGCCTCATCCATCTCTGGCTGCTCAGCAAGATGTCAAAGTCAAGAATGAGGACAACAGAGGCAGACCAATCTGAGTGGGGGCCCTAAGATCTCACCCTCGCAGCCATGGCCCTGAAGCAACGCACTCACCCTCTAAGCCTCGGAGTCCCCACCTGTAAAATGGGGATGATAGTAGCTTTGTTCCAGGGTTGTTCTCAGGTATAAGTGAATTAATGTACGTAAAGTGCTTGGTCCTAGGCTTGAAGTGAAATGATCGCTGTCATGTCCGACCCTGCGACCCCATGAACTATACAGTCTATGGAATTCTCAGGCCAGAATAGTGGAGTGGTTAGCCATTCCCTTCAATCCAGGGATCGAAGCCAGCTCTCCCATGTAACAGGTAGATTCTTTACAAGCTGAGCCACCAGTGAAGCCCTGGGCTTGGCATATACTAGTCCTTTAGTCAATGCTAAACTAATAATGAGGAGGATGATGTCTGCTCTTTAGGCAGCTTCTCTAGAGGCCAGTGTAGGAGTGGGTGGAGGGCCTGGGAGCTCAGTGAGAAAGGATGCTGAATGATCCTCCAAGTGAAAATGGTGAGGCCAGAGCTAGGGCTGGGTGGGTGGCACAGGGGAGCTGTCCTTGGAAGGAGCAGGACGAGGTGACATTGGTCTTAAGTGGTTGAGGAAGGGAGCAATCTTAGATGATCCAGCCCTGAGCTCTTTCCAGACCAGCTTCACAATTTTAAACAGCTGTGCTTTCTCACTTGGTCAAAGTCACTCAGTGTTGAGATTTCCCTGCCACCGGCTGCAGGAGGCCTGACCTTTCAGCAGTATTTACAGTATCGACCAGCTAATTTTAGACACTCACATCAGCGGGATAACAGGGGGAATGGCATCCTTGCCAGAGTCACTGCAATGAAGCTTCTTCAAGTTGGCATCGCTCACGGATGAAGCCAGTGTTCACTGGGTGCCTGCTTCGGTCCGGCCAGGGTACTGATAGTGTGGGTATAAATAGCCTGTCCTTGGAGGTCAGCAGAGAAAGCTCCCCTTCAAAGGCAGTGGCCCTCAGGATTCTGGTCCAGGCTTTCTTCTCGGTGGACATCACCTCCAGGTGACCTTCCCTACTCCCCTGCCTCAGGATTTTCTATCTCCCAGGTAGCCCCACTCTCCCTTCAGCAGATCCTTCCCTCAGGCTCTGCTAAGGCTAGGCTCTGGGCTTAGCAGGGGCTTTCTGGAGGTAGAAAGAGCCAGACATGGGATCACAACGTTCCCGGGATACAGCCACCAGCTGGGGCCAGGTGAAGTGAGTATGAGAGAGACTGATGCTAAAGTCCAGGAGCTGGCTCCTTCCTTTGTTGGATCTCATCTGTTAAATGTCCCAAACATCTCTGCTGGGCAGGATTTATATTAGGGAGAGGGCACACAGAGCCTGGGGTTTCCCTGGTGTCTTGGATGGTAAAGGAGTTCTCCTGCAATCCAGGAGACTCAGATTCGATCCCTGGGTCGAGAAGATCCCCTGGAGAAGGAACTGGCAACCTACTCCAGTATTCTTGCCTGGGGAATCCCATGGACAGAGGAGCCTGGTGGGCTACAGTCCACAGGTCACAGACACACACACAGTCTGTCTGACACAGAGTCAGACATGACTGAGCAACTAAGTACATACAGGGAGCCTAGCTTCATAGCTGGAAACTGCTAGGCACTTGGCAAGTGCTTGTTCTTTTTTTTTCTAGCCATCCTCCCTCACTCTTCATCCCTGCTCTACAGGCAGCCGCCCGGCCAAGTCCTGGGCACCAGAAAATGCCATGGAATGGGCTCAGCTTTGCCAGACCACATGCTGGGCTGTGGAATGGGGGCCGTTCAGTGTCTGCGCAGGCTCTAAGCTCCAGGGGGTGAAGGGCAGCATGGCCGTTTCCTGGGAATAGTTTACGTCATTGAATGACCCCCAGGATTTTCTTTCTCCCTTGATAGCAACAAGATGAAGTGAGTTCTGACATTGTGACTTTGGCATTCACATTCCCTTCTTCACCCTTCCGGGAAAGAGGAGGCTTTCTGTCTGAACCATGACAGAAGGACTCAAACGGATTCACCTGAAAAGTCAGAGTGGAACCAAACTGTGGGGTCTTCACTGTCAAGATCACGCACTTCATAAGGATACAGTTTTGTGTTTTTTTGTTGTTTTTTTTTTTCCTTTGGCCATGCAGCACGTGGACTCTTAGTTGCCGGATCAGGGATAGAACCCATGACCCTTGTGTTGGAAGCATGGAGCCTTAACCACTGGGCTGCCAAGGAAGTCCCAGAGGAGTGAAGACTTTTGAGACAGGGCATGAAGAAGCCAACCTGAGCTGAGCAGGATGGGCAGGAGGTGGTTTGGCAGACCGAGTGGGTGGTGTTTTAATTATTAACCACAATAACTGCAATCCATGTACTTAAGAGCACTTCACAGCTTATAATGAACTTCCATAATCTTTCCTTCATTTGAGCCTTGTAAGAGACACAGCAAGGAATTAATTAGTTAGATGGTTCACTCGTTCATTCATTCATCCATCCATCCATCCATTCAGTTATAGAGCACTTATTAGTTGCACACAATAGCTGGGCTGGTAGCTTGGTATCACGGACCCCCTTTACAATGAGGAACCTGAAACCCATGAGGTGAAGAGTTTCACCTACAGCCCCATTGCTGGAACATTGAACTTTTCCATCGTTTATCCCAGCTTGGTGCCCAGGAGCTCAGCCACAGACCTGAATCCACAGGGTCCCTGCCCTGAGGATCCCACAGTCTCTCCCTTCTTCTGATGGATGGAGCAGCTTAAAGGAGACCTGGAGAAATAAAACTGGTCATCAACCAGACTGCCAGATCATCTTGCCCAGATTATCACATTCACTGGGGGTAAAAATAGACAGTGGTTGTGAGCAACTTGGGGGGGCGGGGAGTTGTCACCGGAACCAATTTCTAGCCTTTTTCCTGTCAACTTGCATTACTTGATTGGGGAAGGGTTTCTGCCACAAAAACATTTAGCTTCAAGATATAATAAAACCACACTTAAAAATCCAGTGAACTTTGGAGTATCCTAAAGCTGATGGAAAAGAGAACTTTTTGAGAAAGTAACAGTAATCCTATTCAGAAGGCAGTTGCCATGGTTACCCCCAAAGTCTCTGGGGCTGTTTTTTTTTTTTTTGTTTCTGTTTTTTTTTTTTTTCATTTTGGCAAGAGGTGTTTGTCCAGGGCGAGCTTGACTAACCAAAAAAAATACCCTTGTGGCAGCCAGAGCCACCATCCAAAGAATGGGCCAAAGGGGAGGGTCTGAGACTCAAAGGAGGGAGCTAGTCTGCTCCTCAGTGGAAGGGGCACAGCAAACTGAGCCCACAGGCTGACAATAATTGTACAGAGCGACAAGGACGGCACTCACAGTCAGTTCCACTTTCTGGGCACTGGGTGGGGACTACACTGAACTGTTTGCATCATTGAACGCGTACATCAGCCTCAGGAAGGAAACATTCTTCCCGTGTTACAGATGAGGAGACTGAGGCTCAAGGAATCCAGGGCACTTGCCAGATCTCACAGCAAATGGTGGGGCTGGAATTCCAGCCCAGGTCGCCTGGACTCCAAAGTCCAGGGAGGGCCTGTGGGCTGCATTTTCCAAGTAAAGGGCCCTGGAACTTTGAGGGCAGCCCGTCCCTCTGCCTCCTTCCTCCCCAGGAGCATCCTGCTAGTGCCCTCCTCTTAAAGGGGTGCTCAGTATTATTCTCTAGCCAGCGGTGTCTCCTTCCCTTACCTGGGCCACTTGGGCGCCTCAAGATGCTCTGCCAGATGTCTAGGGGGGATCTTGCTGCTCCAAACCTGATGTTCCCAGCCAGTGAGCTGCCGCTTGGGAAAGGCGCAATCTCCTTGGCGGGCAGCAGAGAGGGGGATATAAACTCAGCTGCAGCTGCCCTGCAGGCTCTCCTGGCTGATAGACCACCGGGTCTGGCTGTGGGATGAGCGGGGGGCCAAAATGAGAGTTCTGTCTGCTCACTGCTCACCTGTTTCATCTCACTGGGCCTGGGCATTCCTCACATACCCACCGGGGAGCAGGGACCATGTATTTTCTGGTCTGTATCTTCTGCATCCTAGGTCTCTAGCACATAATGCTTTCCAATCATCTGTTTATTCAGCAGATAGCAAGTCTTTACTGGGTACTGAACCCTGTGATGGCCTGCCTTCAACATGCCCAAAGTCTGGAGGGGAAATTCACAGGCCATTACAAAACCCCTATGGTTTCTTCTATGATACAAGGAAGCCACTGAGACTCAGAGACCCTGAACAGCTTTACCCGGGAGACAAGCAAGGATTTACAAAGAGTGTGACCTTTGATCTGGGAAAAGAAATCTGCAGCAAAGAAGGAACACAGAGAAGTTGCTGCTCTCTTTAGAAGAGTTTGCTTGCAAGGTTGGTCCTTGGCTGGTGTCAGGGAACCTGGCTCTTGAAATATTCCTTAACTGATAAAGCTGCTTGGTTATGAGTAAACTCTGCAAACAACGTGTTTTAGGTGGAACCCTTGCTTTCCTTCTGGGAGTCTGATGCTTTGGTGGTTTCTTGACTAAGAATGCCCAGGTGATCAGCTCCTAATAAAAACAATGAAATTGGAGTCTCAAACAGGCTTCCCTGGGCAGAAACATTACACCCGTGTGGCTGCATTTATGCTGCTGGAGAAGGAGCCTGTTCGGTGTGGCCCCTCGTGGGAGGGAGAGCAGAGGAAGCCAGACCATTTGATATCTTTCTCCCTCATTGTTTCTGTGCATCTTTTCATGATAATAAACAAAAATAAATAGCCAGGAGAACAACAATACTCTGAGTCCCAAGAGTTCTTTCAGTGAATCAGTGAGCAGGTAGATCATCTTGGGGATCGCTGACACAGGAAAGATGGAGAGACAGAGAGAGGACACGGAGACAGGGACCAGCAGATGCTAACTCACAGAAGCGTGAAAGGGCACCACTTGCGCAGAGACCAGTGTGGCCCATGGGAAATTCGGAGGTAGTGTGGTATCAACCTGAAAAAGTTCAGGGGAAACAGGCCAAGAGGGATCTGGGTGCCAGGCCCAAGTGTCTTGACTTTAAGAGCAACGAGAAATTACTCTTCGCACTTAAAAAAGGGGAAATAACATTCAAGGCTTTTTCTGCACACCCATCCCTCCAGCAGTCAGCAGGTAGGGTTGATCATGGGGGAGGGAGCAGGAGCTGGGAGGCCATGCAGGAGACATCGGGTGATCCTTATGGCCTCCTTGCCAACCCTCTCCATCTCTTTCCATCCTTCCTACTGTCCAAGAACTCTGAACACTTGTCCAGTCCTTGCTGGTTGGGCCAGCTGTGCTCTCTGCTCTTCTATCTCAGCCTGAAGGAAGCTGGTCCAGCCCAGCTGTGTCTTCGTGCCCCTCCCCAACCCCTTAGGCGATGCCCAGGATGGTATACATGATCCGGGCCAGTGGGTCTCAACTGGGGACAGTTTTGTCACCACTACCCCCCCAACCAAGGACCAATGTCTGGAGATAATTTAGTTGCCACCCCAGGGGTGGGTTTTTTTTTTTAGCATCTAGACAGTGGAGGCCAGAGATGCTGCTAAACAACCCACAGTGTCTGAGATGACAGCCCCCTACAATCAAGAGTGATCCATCACCCCAAGTGTCAGTAATGATGATGCTGAAAAATCCTTCTGCAAATTAGCTCTACCCGAGGGAAATTTTTGGCTTCTTTACCCAGGTGGTAAAGAATCTTCCTGCATTGCAGGATACCTGGGTTCGATCCCTGGGTTGGGAAGATCCCCTGGAAAGGGAATGGCAACCCACTCTAGTATTCTTGCCTTGAGAATTCCATGGACAGAGGAGACTGTTAGGCTACAGACCATGGGGTCACAAAGAGTCAGACATGACTGAGCGACTAACACTTTCTTTTCTTTCTTTTTTCAAGGGAACTTAAATATATATATTTATTTATTTGACTGTGCCGGGTCTCAGTAGCAGCACATTTGCTCTTCATTGCGGCATGCAAACCCTTAGTTGTGACATGTTAACACTTAGTTGCAACATGTGGGATATCATTCCCCAACCAGGAATCGAACCCAGGCCCTCTGCATTGGAAGCATAGAGCCTTAGCCTCTGGACCACCAGGGAAGTCCCTGAGGGAATGTTTTTGCACTCATGGAGACAGTCTACAATTCTGCACTAGCTAATGTAACCGCTAACCACATGTGGCAACCCAGCCCTGAAATGTGGCTACATACGACTGAGGAATCAGATTCAATTTTATTTCCATTTAATTAATTTAATTTTAATCTTCAATCACCACATGGAGCTAGTGGACACTGTATTGAACAGAGCAGGTCTACATTCCCTGCAGGCTGCGGCGGTTCTTCCTCGGTTTCTGAGGATTACCTTCCTAGTTTTCACTCTCCGGCTCCGAGATTTCCCCCAGAGCACATCCTCTGGGAAGAGGGGCTTCAAGTCATGGCCACCATCCAGGTCAGACAGACCCACAGCTCTGAGGTCAAGCCCAGCTCACAGCTTCCCCTCGAAGTGACCTCTGAAGCTTTGATGTCCTTTTCTGCTTGCAGACTGAATCAGAACCCTCTCAGACTGTATCACTGAACTTCAGATGTGAGGAAGAAGTCAGGATCTTGAAATATTTTCCCCAAGAAGCCCCTGATGTACCCCCCTTCCTCCTAGTCACCAGTTCTGGAATACTGGGAGGTGCAGCCTTGGTCAAACTTCGGAAAAGACCCCTTTATTCTGTTCTAGGATCATTTGCACCATACTGGCCCTTGTTCCATGACTAAGGGGGCCTCCTTCAGGGATTCTTCCCAGGAAGGAGAAAATCTGCTCCAAGATGAATTAATGTCCCATCACAGAGAAATTGACAAATTCAAACAGCAGCTTATCTGGCTTTTAAAAACAATAATTTCTGCCTAACCAAGCACAACCCCTAGACAGGGCAGAGCTACCAAGATCTAAATGTAAACCATGGCAGTAGCAAGGCACAGAAGCCTGTGATGGGTATTCATAATTGACAGTGGAATGAGAAAGGGAGGGAAAACCTCCTGACGAGAGCATTATTCCCATTTTAGAAATGAGGAAAATGAAGCCCAGAGAGGTTGAGTGACTTGTGCAAAGGAACACAGCAAGTACATGATAGAATCAAGATTTGGAGCCAAACTCCAAACTATCAGGCTCCACTCTCACCTTTTAAAAAAATATATGTATTTGGTTTTGGCTGTGTTGAGTCTTCATTGTTTGTGTGGCTTTCTCTAGTTGCAGCGAGCAGGGCTACTCTTCATCGTGATGTGGGGGTTTCTCATTGCAGTGGCTTCTCTTGTTGTGGACCACAGGCTGTAGGCTCACAGACTTCTTAGCTGGGGAGCATGGGATCAGTAGTTGTGACCTGTGGGCTTTAGAGTTCTGGCTCAGTAGTTGAGGAGTACTGGTTTGGTTGCCACAAGGCATGTGGGATCTTCCCTGCCCCGGGATTGAACCACGTCTGCTGCATTGGCAGGTGGATCCCCAACCACCAGGGAAGCCCCTCCACCCCCACTTTTTAAACACTGCAGCACCATAGAAAGGTGTGTGCCCGGTAGACAGGCAGGGATGTCACAGACTCCTCAAGTCCCTAGTCCAAGGAAGGTGCTCAGATTTTCTGGAGGCCTGGATAAGACCGGGATGGGGGAGCAGAGCATCCCTTCCAACATCCAAGAAGGGAATGAGCAGAGGTGCTTCCTCAGTTCTGCATGGGGAGGTAGCCATGCCTCTAATTGGCTACGGGAATAAAGATGTAGGCTGAGCATGGAGACAGGCTATTTACTGCACAGTGGGAAACATCCATTTCTATTTGCATGATCAAAACCCAGTCTGGTGCTCAGGGGAAACCGTGACTGGCAGGGAACTGGGGAGCTGGCAGGGACAGCCACTGGGCTGGGCTGGCCAGGGAACTGCTCAGCTTTGAAGTGTTTGTAGAACCTCCTAATTAAAGGACAGGCCCACAAGAAAACAAGAATGAATGATGTTTAGGAATTGGAATCTGGACTGCTTCAAATCTTCATGTTGAAAATTAATCCCTTTTCTGGCTCTAAGATGATGTACTTTGGTATTTTCTTCAATGAATGTGGCTTTTCCACTATTATCCACTTGGGCTCTCCAAAGTCAAAATGCACATCCTGGAGCAAGGATGGCATAGATGTGGCAAATATCTGCCAGCTACTGTCCCGTACCCAGGACAGACATCACTCGTCAATCAAAACACCGTTCCCACAGAAACTAACAAAGCTTTATAATAGAACAGCGCTCCAGGCAGCCACTACCAATTGAATCAAACTGAAACATAAAATCTACTTGCCATTCTTACACTTAATATCAGGTGTGTGCTATAAGCCTCTTAGATGTAGCTTAGAGGACAGGTAGATCACCTTTGAAGTAAGCTTGCTAGACCAAAACCACTGTCTCAAGCCCATTAGAATATTGGGCTCAATATAAGAATGGGCAAACCCAAAACTAGAGACTCTAGTTCAGTCTGTCCTTCCAGCTCTTTTGCGTAGTCTCTCTTGGCTTAACCAAGTGAGTGACCATGTCTCTACTCGACTACCTCCAGTGATGGGGAGCTTACTACCTGACAAGACTACCTACACTTTTTTGTGGGGGTGGGGGTCTACTCTAAGCAGTGTGGGCTATGGAATCAGCGGGTCCTGTGTTGGCCTACTGGTTTATTCTGTTATAACTGTGTGGCTTTGAGCGAACCATATCTTCTTCAGCACATCATCTCTTGTGTCTGAGTGTGGGGAAACCACGCCTGGTTTGGGAAGATGAGAAATGCAACTGAACGCAGGCTAAACAACTTGCAGATGCCTTGTACGTGATTGGTGCACAAAGCATGTAGGTTCTTTTCATTTTTAAATTGTTCCAAAATCTGCCTTATTAAAACTTCCTCCACTGGTTCCTTGGGGACCCCAGAGTATGTCTGCCTCCTCCTCCCATGACAGCCTGGCAGATGTTTAAAGATATTTGAAGACAGACTGTCACATCTCCAATTCCTTCAACATTTTCAGAAATCTAATGCTCCCTTCCTCTGGACTCACTGTTAGTATGTGGCCCTAACTCTTGAGTTAGCACTGACCACTGCTGGACAGGTGGGACCCTAACCTCCTTCACTGCTCATCATAGGTATCCATTCATTCATTCACTCACTCATGTATGCCTTCATTAATTCACATATTTGTTCACTTAGATATTTTACTAAATCCTTGCCCGGTATCAGGCACTTGGCTAGGAACAAAGGACACAGTGATAGTCTAACAATATATGCTATGTCACCCTTCACTGATTCATTAATGTATTGCTTTGTTAATTCATTGATTCAACAAATCTTTGTGTCAGTCTCCCTGACCAAAGTTTCAGATGCAACAGAAAAGAAGACGAGTGTGGTCCCTACCTTTCATTCATTCGCTCACATAATGATTATTCATCAATTTATTGAGGATCTAATATGTGCAAGGGAGACAGGAAAACAGATAAAAGGAAGAATTATTGGGATAAATGCTATCAGGAAAAGCACATTTCCCTGAGCACATGCAACCTTTCTCTATCTTTTCACACACTAACTCATCTGGTGGGTGAACTGAAGAGTAACTAGGCAATCTGCTTGGCTTTAAACTTACTCTTGGGGTCAAGTGGGACTCCAAAGGGCAAAAGCTCTCCTCTGATTATAATGGCCCAAATTTGGAATACATATGATACCAAATACTAGCAAGGATGTGGAGCAATAGAAACTGTCATTCATTGCTGGAAGGAATGCAAAATGGTGCAGCCCACCTTGAAAGACAGTTTGGTGGTTTCTTACAAAAACTAGGCATACTCTTAACATATAAACTAACATTGTGCTCCTTGGTATTTACCCAAAGGAGCTGAAAACTTATACCCATACAAAAACCTGTGCATGGATGTTTATAGCAGCTTTATTCTAATTGCCCAAACTTAGAAGCAACCAAGATGTCCTTCAGTAGGTGAATGGATAAATCAACTATAGTACATCCGTACAGTGAAATATTATTGAGGGCCAAAAAAGAAACGTAACATACAGCACAGTCACTATAGTTCTTTATGTGTGTGAGTGCGTGCTCAGTTGTGTCTGAGTCTTTGTGACCCCATGAACTATAACCTGCTAGTATCCTCCATCCATGGGATTTCCCAGGCAAGAATATTGGAGTGGGTTGCCTTTTCCTTCTCAAGGGGATCTTCCTTTCTCCAGGTGGTCTCTTGCATTGCAGGCAGATTCTTTACCACTGAGCTACCTGGGAATAATGGTGTATTGCTATTAAAAAGTAGCTAAGTGAATAGATCTTAAAAGCTCTCATAACCAGAAAAAATAGTTGTAACTATGTATTCTATGTGTGTGTAGTGAAGAATGTCAACTAGACTTATTGTGGTA
This sequence comes from Aepyceros melampus, assembly GCA_006408695.1. Taxonomy (NCBI): domain Eukaryota; kingdom Metazoa; phylum Chordata; class Mammalia; order Artiodactyla; family Bovidae; genus Aepyceros; species Aepyceros melampus. The sequence continues at coordinate 353,922 of SJXQ01005523.1, read as the reverse complement.
GTCATTTTATAATACATACAATTAAACAATATACAAATATACAATTGCCAAATCAGTATGTTGCATACCTGAAACTAATATAATTTTTTAAAAGATTTTTTTGATGTCGACCATTTTTTAAAAGTCTTTATTGAATTTGTTACAATATTGCTTCTGTTTTATGATTTGGTTTTTGGCTGGGAAGCATATGGGATCTTAGCCCCCTCACCAGGAATTGAACCCACACCGCCTGCATTACAAGGTGAAGTCTTTAGCACTGGACCACCAGGGAAGTCCCTAATATAATGTCATATGCTGGTCAGATACGTTTAAAAAGCAGTTTACACAGACAGAAAAAAAAAAAAAGAAAAGAAATGAGCTGTCAAGCCATGAAAAGACATAGAGGAAACTTAAATGAATATGACTAAGTCCATCTGAAAAGGCTGCATTCTGTATGATTTCAACTATCTGGCATTCTGAAAGGGGCTTGTTTACTATGGAGGCAGTAAGAAAAGATCAGCAGTTGCCAGAGGATAGGGGAAAGGAGAGAGTAAGTGAAACACAGGGTTTTTTAGGGCAGTGAGACTACTCTTGTGATACCATAATGGTGGGAACACGTCATTATACATTTGCCCAAATCCACAGAATGTCCAACGCCAAGAGTGAACCCTCGTGTGAACTATGGACTCTGGGAGAGGGTGGTGTGTTGGTGCAGGTTCCTGGACCGTAAGGAATGTTCCACTCCGACAGGGCATGGCGATTGTGGGGGAGGTCTTGTGCATGGAGAGGGCAGCGGGTGTACGGAAACTCCCTGTGCCTTCTGTGCAATTACGCTGTGAACCTAAGACTCCTCTAAAAATGCAAGTCTATTTTTAAAAATGGTTTTATTCATGTATTTATTTTTGAGTGTGCCATGTCTTTGTTGCTTGTGCGGGCTCTCTCTAGTTGTGGTGAGCAGAGGCCACTCTCTAGTTGCCACAAGCAGGCTTCTCATGGGTTCTTTTGTGGAGCACTGGCTCTAGGACACGCGGGCTTCAGCAGTTGCAGCTTCTGGGCTTAGCTGCTCCGTGGCATGTGGGCTCGTCCTATATCAGGGGTTGAACTCATGTCTCCTATACTGGCAGGCAGATTCTTTACCACTGAGTCATCAGGGAAGCCCTAAATTCTTTTTTTTTTTTTTTAAAAAAAGCTCTCCCCTGCTCCTTGAAGACCTGAGCCTCGCTCGAGTGGGACACTGTGTGTGGGAAGCCAGCTCTAGTCTGACATGCCCGAGTCTGAGTGAACACAGCTGCCAGCTTTGGGAGTTTAGTACCAGCAAGCCTTTTGCATAATACGCCTAAAGCCACATTTTCCATTTCATCTTTAGCAATAGTAAACCTGATATTTTGGCTCTCTGTCTTTTTTTTAACACGATTTTTTTGAGTTTTTTTTTTTTTTGATGTGGATCATTTTTAAAGTCTTTATTGAATTTGTTACAGTGTTGCCTGTTGTTTTATGTTCTGGTTTTTGACCTTGAGTCATGTGGGATTTTAGCTCCCCAACCAGGGATTGAACCCACACCCTTTGCAATGAAAGGGAAAGTCTTAACCACTGAACTGCCAGAGAAGTCCCTGGCTCTGTCTCTCCTTTTTTTTCCCCTCAACTTGTTCAAAATGTGGGAGGGTACCATTTATCAAAGGCCCCTTCAAAGATCCTCAGTCTTTGGCGCAGTGGGGAATTATTTTTTAAAAGACTGGAATTTAGGCACTTTCCTTGTGGTCCAGTGGCTAAGACTCTGCGTTCCCAATGCAGGGGACCTAGGTTTAATCCCTGGTCAGAGCACCGAGATCACAAATGCAGCAACTAAGAGTTCTCATGTTGCAACTAAAGATCTCACATGCTGCAACTAAGACCCAAAGCAGCCAAAAAAAAAAAAAAAAATATATATATATATATATATATATATATATATTTTTTTTTTTTTGATGTGGATCATTTTTAAAGTCTTTATTGAATTTGTTACAGTGTTGCCTGTTGTTTTATGTTCTGGTTTTTGACCTTGAGTCATGTGGGATTTTAGCTCCCCAACCAGGGATTGAACCCACACCCTTTGCAATGAAAGGGAAAGTCTTAACCACTGAACTGCCAGAGAAGTCCCTGGCTCTGTCTCTCCTTTTTTTTCCCCTCAACTTGTTCAAAATGTGGGAGGGTACCATTTATCAAAGGCCCCTTCAAAGATCCTCAGTCTTTGGCGCAGTGGGGAATTATTTTTTAAAAGACTGGAATTTAGGCACTTTCCTTGTGGTCCAGTGGCTAAGACTCTGCGTTCCCAATGCAGGGGACCTAGGTTTAATCCCTGGTCAGAGCACCGAGATCACAAATGCAGCAACTAAGAGTTCTCATGTTGCAACTAAAGATCTCACATGCTGCAACTAAGACCCAAAGCAGCCAAAAAAAAAAAAAAAAAAAAATATATATATATATATATATATATATTAAAAAAGACTGGAATTCAGAAAGCCAAATACTCACATAGAATGGATCTGGGGCAATCAGGGCCTGTTTTGACCTCGGACTTTTGCGAATGGGCAGGGCATTTTGACCTTGGTGATTTCTAGAAGCTTAGATCAGGCCAAATGAGTTTGTCTGTTTATTTGTTCGCTTTTAGAATTGTGTGGCATCTCTTAACAGTTCTGGAGTGGGCAGAAAGGTTGTGCCCCGGGCCAAGTGGTTTATTGATTTCCAAGGGTGACCTGATGCATGCAACAAACACTGGAGACTCCAGCCCCCTGTAAGAATTGGTACCACCATTCCCCACCTGGGTTTAGAACAAGGTGAGCCAACAACGAATAAAGATGGAGGCCCACAAGTCTTCTGTCTCTCCTCTATCAGCCAGGCTGAAGGGTGTGACTTCTGGTCTGCTGGCTGGACTGAGGCAAGCCATCCCCCTGCAGGGGGAAGAGAAGTGCAGTCCTACCCACAGGGGCGAGCTCACTCCTAAGAGGATGAAGAGACAGAGACAGACCAGGTGGGAGTTCTGGAAAAGCCTTCCATGAGGAAACCAGGCCAGGGGAGAAGGCATTCTCTTCTGATACTGTTCTTTGCGACTTGGATCCAGGAAGGGGAGCGTGAAGCTGGATTCATAGATAGAACATGCATTTTATTCTCTGAAAGCCGTGAATTCACCCGTCAGTGTGTTGCATTTGTTCAGTCTGGGGTATCCTGCTCAGGCACCCGTCTTTTCTTTCCTCTGCATCCTCACCAGGCAGGGAGGGATCAGTAAGAGTCAGGAAGTACCTGGTCCAGAGGCACCTTGTTGCTGCTGCTGCTGCTGCTGCTAAGTCGCTTCAGTCATGTCCGACTCTGTGCGATCCCAAAGATGGCAGCCCACCAGGCTCCCTTGTCTCTGGGATTCTCCAGGCAAGAACACGGAGTGGGTTGCCATTTCCTTCTCCAATGCATGAAAGTGAAAAGTCAAAATGAAGTCGCTCAGTCGTGTCCAACTCCCAGCGACCCCATGGACTGCAGCCTACCAGGCTCCTCTGTCCATGGGATTTGACAGGCAAGTGTACTGGAGTGGGGTGCCATTGCCTTCTCCAGAGGCACCTTAGGTATGGAGATTTGCTGACCACCATGCCTTGAGCTCATGGACTCACGGGCGTGAAGCAGATTCTCTGTAGGACCCAAGTAAATAATTCAGCAGCATTTCTGCTCTTCCAGCATATCTGGCTGTGACAATTAGTGTAGGTTCTGCTGGGATTGCCTTGTTTCCCGTGTTCCTGACCTCTGACCCCTGTGAATTTAATTCTGCTCCTTTAATAATTTCTGAGCGTTTGGAATCTGTTGAGTGAGCAGGTTCCCTCCTGCAGAAATCAACTTAAATCCTGAAGCTGCACACTGCATATTCAAGAAGATCGAGCCCTGCTTTGTTTCAGGTGCAAAGGAGAGAAGTTGCTCTGGATGCAGGCTGGGGAACCAGGCAAGCTTGCCTGGATGTCTGGGGCTGGGAGGGGGCAGGCTCTCCAGCACCCCTCGGATGAATAGCCTGCCTGGGATGCTTTTGGTTCCAGGACAGGCTGACTTGCTAAATCCCTGCAAGGGATAGAACAATTGTGAGAGTGCTTGGTGGTGTTGATGCCGAAAGCTCAGCTTCTCTGTACACTGGTGCTGACTTGAATCTCAGAGACAGAGTTTTGGGTGAAGCAGAAGAGGATCGCTTTATTACTTTGCCAGGCAGAGAGGACCACAGTGGGCTGATGCCCTCAAAACCATGTGCCGTGGGAAGTTTTACAGTAATTGTTCAAAGAGGACGTGATCAGCTCATGGACATTCTTCTGATGTGTTAGTGGTGAGGTCAGTAGGAGTCAGTGTTAACAACCTTCAGGTCCAACTGGTCTGGGTCTATCTGCTTGTGGGCAGCCTAACATCATTAATCTTTAACTTCTCCCACCTGAGGGGGTTTCAATCTCTGCAAAATAGCTCAAAATTTTTGTCCTGTGTATCCATTGATGGGGAAACGTGACCCTGCCCCAAGGCTACTCTTGACTGTTTCTCTCTGGTTTCGATTCCCTCCCTTCCCTAATTAACAACTGCTTGAATCTGCCCACTGGACCTCAGGAAAGGTCATGGAAGCTGAATGAAGGCTGTTTCCTGTAATCAAAGAAATGGGAGACACAGGAAGGCTTTATGGAGCCCCATAGGTCCCTGCTCCGTATCAGCGTTTGGGGTTGAAAATGCAAGCCTCTCTACTACCATTTACACCCTCCTTTCTTGATGTTGTTCAGTCCCCAAGTCCGGATCGACTCTTCTCTACCCCATGGACTGCAGCACTCCGAGCTTCCCTGCCCCTCACCATCTCCCGGAGTTTGCCCAAATTTATGTCCATTGAATTGGTAATGCCATCCAACCACATCATCCTCTGATCTCTTCACACCTTCCTTTATTCAACAACAATTTAGGCTCCAGGCACCAGACTGGAGGAGGCAAAGCTGAGAAGCACATGGCCCTTAAGGATCTTTTGTGGCCCTTTAGGGAAAGAGACATATGCGGTAGACAGGTGTGGAGAGATTAAGCCACCCTGGAGTGTAAAATCATCTTGTAGTTTGGGCTCCATTGATGAGCTTGACCCTGGAGGGGCCAGTTGGCGCTTTGTCCACAGAACTGTGAAACTGAACCAGTAATGGTCCAGCTTTCAGGTGGCTAGAACCATACAGACAATTTAGATACTGTCAGGTAATACTTTTCTACCTTGTGACTAAGTTGAGGAAGATGCCGGTTTGTAGAGAGATGGAGAGACAGAGAGGGACAGAGAGAGAGAAAGAGGCCAATCCTGAGATAAAAGCAAGAGTTAAATGGGAAAAGTGGATACTTGCGTTTTCAAGTTTATATTCCAGGTCTTCCTGAGGCTCAGCTATATTCTTGTCCCTCATATACTTACAACTAGGCCCGTCTTTTTGCCTAAGCTAGTTTGAGTGGTTCTTGATGCTTGCAAACAAAAGTGTTTGTAACCATACTGACAAATGGCGATCTAGTGGCCTGCTGGTCCTACAGAAGAGAGGAGGCTGCAGGAGCTGGGACAGGGGATGTCTCACTCTAGGTGAAGGAGTCAGGCCAGCCAAGGAGGGCTTCATGAGAGGATCAAAATTCAATCACACTCATGAAGGGACTGGTAACAGTGGTGAATACTGTGCCAGACACTCTTCCAAATGCTCCATGATTATCTCAAGATTAGTTCTCCCAGCAACCTCAGAAGTTGGGACAATGGTAATTCCATTCTTTCAGAGGGAAAACTCAGACTCAAGAGAAGCTAAGTTGCTTGCCCAAGATCATGTAACCCAGAAGTGGTGGAGCTGAGATTGGCATTCTGGTCTCTGGCTTCATTCAGCTATTAGGCTGTGCTATCTCCACTATCCAAGGTACTTCCTCAGGGTTAATTTCATGGACAAGGAGCAGGCAGGGCCGGGCTGAAGGCTGATGCTTCAGGTAGAGGAAACTGTTTATACAAGGAAATGTAGAGAGGAGTGGAAGAGGATGATGAATCTGGGCATGATCCTATACACAATTTGCAGAGCCCAGTACAAAATGAGAGTAGGGTGCTTCCTTGATCAAAAATTATGAAGAATTTCAAGGCATGACTTCCCTGGTGGTCCAGTGGGTGAGAATCTGCTTTCCAATGCAGGGGACATGGATTCGGTTCCTGGTCTGGGAGGATCCCAATTTCTCATGGCAACTAAGCTCGTGCCCCACAACTACTGAGCCTGTGCTCTAGAGCCCAGGCTCTGAAACAAACAAGAGAAAACACCACAGTGAGAAGCCCACACACCACAACTAGAGAGTAGCCCCCCACTTGCTGAACCACGTGGGCAACAATGAAGACCTGGCACAGCCAAGAATAAAGAAAGTTATATACACATATAAATCTTTCTTTAAAACAAAGGAATTTCAAGACGGCCACAGCAGAGCCTTAAAGTGGACACAGCCCTTCTGGATGTCAGGTCTGCATGCCAGCCCAGGCCATGCATTCAACCTAGAATTTTCTGCCTGGGGTTCAAAAGGGAGCTGGGTGGGTATTGTGGTGTCAGATGAGGGTAGGGTGGGCCTTTTGTGCAAGATCAGAGGCTTTGGGTTTAATTCTAATTCTATAAGGGTTGGGTCACCAGTGAAAGACTGAGAAACCAGTGATTCCATCTAAGTTTGGGCTTATACCTAGCGGATCACTGTTGGCCCTACAGTTGAAAAAGGAAAATTATCCTTTCTATAGCTAATTCTGACAGGGGTTTTCTGAATACAGCCTGCTTGGGATCTCTTGACTGTTTGAGAAGATCTGACCAAGGAAGTTCAGAGGCCGAGGTGGGAAAATACTCATTTAGGGGATGTCAAATCCATTAACACAGTGCTTTTTTTAAGTCTCAGCTGGAGGGAAATATTTAAATAGAAGTCATTAGTGAGCATATTTCTGAAGCCAACAGTGCCTAATAAGTCAAAATTGCTTTCCCTAAAAATGCAACCTATTGAAGGTTTTTCAACACCCTCCCTTTCTGAAGTGCTCAATTAGTGTGAAAAAAAAATCCATAGCTCTCCCTGGATTGAAACTGCTGAAAGGCCGGAGTGCTTTCTGGTTAAGCATTGTCCAACCACAGTGATACAAATCAGACCTTTAAGATAATTTATGCCTCAGAGAGGACTTCGGAAATGGGCCTGCTTGGAGCTAAAAGCATCGTAAATAAGCTGGCTTGGGTGGCTGCGCCGACCATGCTGGCTGCAGTGGGAATTCTGGACAGGTCTCCTAGCTCCCTGCCCCCCTCGAGCCTACCTGGTCCACATGGGCCCCTCCCAACATCCTTGTAGGGGACAAAGCCTCAGGAAGGGGTGGGGACCCATTCACGTCCCACAGAAGGTCCCAGGGCTGTACCTCTGGACCACCTAGTGTGTTCAACCGTGTCTCACTGGGTGCTGCACTCTCTACTGCCCGAGGGCCAGGAGCTGACAGTGAGGAGGGAGGGTCCAGTACAGAAGGCCAAAGACACTGGGGAAAGAACCAAGTGGCTTCCTTGGTGGCTCAGAGGTAAAGAATCTGCTTGCAAACAAAACCCAGGTTTTGTGGAAACCCAGTGGGGAAGATCCCCTGGAGAAGGAAATGGTCTCCAGTATTCTTGCCTGGAGAATTCCATGGGCAGAGGAGCCTGTTGGGGTCACAAAAAGTCAGAAACGACTGAGTGACTAACACTTTCCCTTCACTTCATCAGTATTAAGGTAAAAACAAATACACACACGAAAGCGTCTATGTGTTTGTGTGTGCACGTCCAGCTGTGTGTGTGTGTGCACTTTCACGCGCATGTGCTGCAGTGCACTTTCGTGTTCATGTGTGCAGGTGTGCACTGCTTTCACGTGCATATATCTATGTTTGCATATGCATGTATGTATAATCAACCTGAATATTCATTGGAAGGACTGATGTTGAAGCTGAAGCTCCAGTACTTTGGCCACCTGATGTGAAGAGCTGACTCAGTGGAAAAGGCCCTGATGCTGGGAAAGACTGAGGACAGGAGGAGAAGGGGACAATGGGGGATGAGATGGGGGATGGCATCACTGACTCAATGGACATGAGTTTGAGCAAACTCCAGGAGATAGTAAAGGGCAGGGAAGCCTAGCGTACCGTAGTTCATGGGGTCGCAAAGAGTCAGGTACAACTTAGCGACTGAACAACAGCTGCACCTGGGGGAGGCAGAAAACTCGATTCAGGGACTGAGTGTCATGTTCAGAGCAAAAGCTGGCAAAATGTGGATGGCGCTTTTGGTTGGGTCAGTACTGGGGTTGGTGAAGGGGTTCCTGCCTGAATCTTGTAGAGCCTAGAAGGAGCCTAAGGACAAGAGTGGCTTGACCAGATTTGCATTTTAGAGACTGTAAATGCCTGCATGCAAGATGTAATTATTTTTCCCCAGTATTTCCCTCAGAAAAAGATTCCTTCCAAAGTCTATCGTGTAACAAACAGGACACTGTAGAGATTGTTTCAAAAAGCAGAGTTGTCTGGGGAAAGACCTGTAGCCAGAAAGCCCTCAATCTGTTGGCAAAAATTAAAAAAAAGACCAAAGCATTGAACAGAGATGGAGTAATTGATCATTCCTGGGAATAATAATTATTTTTAGACAAAAATTAGGTAAAAATTATTATTTTACCTAATTATAATAACAGGTAATAATTATTATTACCATCCCCAGAACTGTTGGAGAAGGCAATGGCACCCCACTCCAGTACTCTTGCCTGGAAAATCCCATGGACCGAGGAGCCTGGTAGGCTGCAGTCCATGGGGTCGCTAAGAGTCGGACACGACTGAGCGACTTCCCTTTCACTTTTCATTTCCATGCATTGGAGAAGGAAATGGCAACCCACTCCAGTGTTCTTGCCTGGAGAATCCCAGGGATGGGGGAGCCTGATGGGCTTCCATCTATGGGGTCACACAGAGTCGGACACGACTGAAGTGACTTAGCAGCCCCAGAACTGTGGGATGGTATCATAAGCAACTTTTTCAAAGATTATCTTTATTTTATTTTTACCCATGCCAGGCTGATTTGCGAGATCTCAGTTTCCTGACCAGGGAACGGAGAATTCCAGGCCACGGCAGCAAAAGCCCTGACTTCTAACCACTAGGCTCACAGGGAACTCCCACAGGGGTTGTCTTTCAAAGACTCAGAGGAGAGTCCTTTCTTTTGAGGAGGCGGTCCTAGTGATGGGTAAAGTTACGCCCACAGCTTGCAGCTGATGGGAAGAACTGACTCATTGGAAAGGACCCAGATGCTGGGAAAGATTGAAGGCGGGAGGAGACGGGGAGGACAGAGGATGAGATGGTTGGATGGCATCACCGACTCAGTGGACATGCTGCTGCTGCTGCTGCTAAGTTACTTCAGTCGTGTCCGACTCTGTGACTCCATAGACGGCAGCCCACCAGGCTCCGCCGTCCCTGGGATTCTCCAGGCAAGAACACTGGAGTGGGTTGCCATTTCTTTCTCCAATGCATGAAACTGAAAAGTGAAAGTGAAGTCGCCCAGTCGTGTCCGACTCTTAGACACCCTGAGCCCTGCCATCCCTCAGGTGAACAGGGAGGGGGACCAGGAGAGGCCCTGGGGTCACGAGCCAGGCCTTTGCTTTCTGGGGGTGCTGAGTTGGCTTCTTCACCTGGGGACTCTAAGGGAAGCGGGTGGACCCACTGTTTGTCTGGGACTCAGCTTGTGATGATCGGGGTCGAACTCATACATATAGAAACAGAAAGATCTCTCTCCATGCTCCCCTGCCATTGGTTGCCATGGTAACAGGCAGGCCTGGGGATGACAGGATGGTCAGGACCCCACTGTTCCCTACCCCTTCCCCATATCGCTGATTCTACCTGCTGGTGAAAAATTTCCCTGGCTCTTCAGCACCTAGCTCCAGGATAAAGGGCAAATCTCTCAGGTTCTAATAACACACTCCCTGCCCCCATCTGCTTGCCAACCACAGAGAATTTCTCCCCTTCCCTTCAGCACTCCAGGTGTGCTGTCCTAGTCTCAGCTAACTTGCACCAGCCCCTCCCCATCCTAAAGTATCCTTTCCCCTCCACCCACTTCCCCTCCATCCATCACCATTTCTTCTTTGAAGTCTTCTCAGTCTCAACACCTGTTCTTTGAAAATATACTTGCTCTCATCAGCTGCTCCAACTGGTGAAAGCAGGGTCAGCAGGGACAATCTGAATTAGACACTCTCAGGGTCCTCAGGTCCCTGCCAGCATCCAGACCTTACCCACCATCCTCCAGTTCTCTGCCCTCCCAGGCACGGGTACACACCCCAGCCTTAGGTACAATTTCTGAAGGCCTGGATGAAGCAAGAAGTAAGAGGGCGCTCCAAGCATCATTCACTGCTCTCATCTTTCCCTGCCCCATGGCAGGTGCTGTCCTAGATCCAGGGAAAGCAGCCTTCATGAACTTTAGAAAGACCTCTGCCTTCGGGTTTCAAAGTCTAGTCTCAGAAGTGGAAGTGGAGGTGATTTTTGCTCAGCTGTGTCCATCTCTGTGACTCCATGGACTGTAGCCTCTGTCCCTGGAATTCTCTAGGCAAGAATCTGGAGTGCGTAGCCATGCCTTTCTCCAGGGGATCTTCCCAACCCAGGGATTGAACCCAGGTCTCCTACATTACAGGTGGATTCTTTACACCCCTCCAAAAATATGACTAAAAATTGTGAGAACACATCCAAAGGAAAAGAAAAATGTAACTTGGTGCATGTAAGGTGGGAAGCACAGGACCAACTCCACCCTCCCCAAACATACATGTTTTCTCCTCTCATTCTTATTATCTCCATTTTACAGATGGGAAAACTGAGGCTCTGAGAGGTGAAGAACATTGCTCAGGGACACACACCACATGATTAGTGAATGGCAGAATCTGTCTACTCTTCCAGAGACTGGTGAATTTCTTGCTCCAGTGAATTTCTGTTCTTTCTTAACATTTCTATCCCTTGGTTCCCCTATCCCTCAGCTCCCCTTGGGGAACACACATAAAAGGAAGCAGAAGGAACTAGATAAAACATGGGGGACCACTTTATTTATCCAGCCGAATTTGCTCCACCCCCATGTGTGTCCTGTTATAGAAGAGTTTCCTCCTGTGGGTAAGCCCACACATCGGGGCTGTCTGGCACCAGGGTGCATGCAGGGCAGGGCTGGGAATTCCACTCCTAAGCAGCTCTCTTCTCTCTGTCTTCCTAGAGGATTCCTTGATCCCACTCAACGGTCTCTAGGAGAGTAGCAGCTCTCCCTCCCTCCTTCCATCCCTCCCCCCTTCCCATGATCCCCTGAGCTCTAGCCATGATGTTGACTAGGTCTTCTTTTAGTAACAACTCAGCAGCACCCTTTCCAGAGAATTCCTTCATCATCTGAGATGGAGGACAAGGACATGTGTGTTGGCCTTGGGATGACAGAGCAGGGGCAGGAGGCTGTCCCTGTGTGTCCCCTGGGTGGGTTGGGAGGATGGACAGGGGGGTGGGCATGAGTGACCAAGTTAGAGCCCATGGGGGTGGGGCCCTTTGAGGCCAACCAGATCTGAACTCCAACCCAGCTTTTCTGCTTTCTGGGTATGTGATTTTAGCTCGTCACTTAATTCCTCTGAGCCTCAGTCTTCTCATATGTAAAATGGGGCTAAAACAGTACATATTTAATAGAGTTGTGAAGAGGATTACATAATCAACATATGTAAAATGCCTAGCATAGGACCCAGCAAACCATGATTCTTCCTAAGTGACAGCATCTTCCCCTGTCATGCTCACATGGGCCAGACAGGTGGTGACATAGATATTTCCTCCGGCAGTAAATCTCTGAATGACTCTACATGCCTCCCCCCGACCCTGCCACACATACACACACTTTCTCCTCCTACTTGGCTTCTGTGTTTCTCCATCCTGGCTTTTATCCCAAGCACAAAGCTGTGAGAACACTGATGGGGGGCAGGGGTGAGAGATTAAATTTGGATGTGCAATCTGGGAAGACTTCAAGGAGGAGGGAGAGTTTGTTCCAGGCCATGAAAGAGCAAAAGATTGTGAGGAGAGGGGCATTCCAGGCAAAGGAGATAGGGTGAGTGGACTCCAGAGATGGGATGACAAAGGCTGATGGGGGGAGATGACAAAGAGCTTGGGAAAACCTCAAGGTGGGGGGCCAGAGGAGGATGGAGAGGGGTGGATGGTGACCTGGGCAAGATGGGGGCAGGGCTGCCACGTGAAGGGGCTTTGAGTAGGTGAGGCTATTCAGGGCAGGGGACAGGAGGGTGCTGGAATGACAGCCGTGAACTTGAAGACAAATGACCTCCCTGCGGTCATGGAGCTCAGCATCTATACAATCCAACCTTTCTGCTTACCTTCCACCTCCTGTCTGCCTGCTTCTCATGTCCATCTGCACAGCCCTAGCCCTTCCACCCACTTTCCACTCATCCACCTGCTTGTACACCAAAACTTCCAGAAGGGAGAAACTCAAAATATGCAAGATCTTTAGATTTCTACCCACTTGTTTCACAAACTTGGTTATTAGGACTTTGCTGTTCCTATGCTGAACACTGGTGGCTCACTATTTGAAGGATAAAAGCGCATAAGAGATAAGGGTGTGTTTCTATACAAATAGATCTATTTTTCTCACATGTGTCCACAGGGAAAGGGGTCGTCCATTGGTTCACACCTGGGTCTCTCCTGTCTTTGTGCTCTGCCCCACATAGAGGATTGGCTTGTCATCTCATGGTCTTGAAGTGGCCACTCCACTTTCTGGCATAGCAGCACAGCTGTGTTTAAGGTTCTATAATAGAAATCCCTACAAAGGGGAGGGAGAGAAAGGGACTGAAAAGAATCAAACACGTTTCTCTTTCTTTTATCAAACTTTTTATTTTGTATTGGGATATAGCCAATTAACAGTGTTGTGATAATTTCAGGTGAACAGTGAAGGGACTAGGCTATAGGTACATATGTATCTGTTCTCCTCCAAACTCCCCCCATCCAGGTGGCCACATAACATTGAGCAGATTCCCATGTGCTAGACAGTAGGTCCTTGTTGGTTATCCATTTAAATATAGCAGTGTGTACATGTCCATCCTAAACTCCCTAACTGTCTCTCCCATTCTTCCCCCTGGCAACCATAGCTTATTCTGTTAAAGTCTGTGTGTTTCTTGTTCTTAAAAATATTTCCAAATGAAGGATTAATTTCCCTTGATGAAGATGTTTATGGAGACTTTACTGTGCCGATTACCATCAATGTGCTGTTTGCAATCAGGTTGAGGTGAAGGGAGACGTGTAAGTGGATGAATATGGGCCCCATGCAAGTGGGGGGATGGAAGGGGCAGGGCTGGAGTGGGAGTTTCAGGGCAGCAGCTCTCCTTGCCCAGTGACATGTCCTGTGTGGCCAGGACACTCAGATTGAAGAGAAACACAGGAAATGAGCAGATCCTGCATATCAGGTACAGGAACTGGCCAGTATTACATTTGGAACTTGATGCTGTATTTCCTCCAGCCACTAGCCATCTGCCAGCTCCTATCCTGTTGAAATTTCTTCCACGGTGGCCTCTCCTCGTCTTCTTTCCCTAGGATGCTGACCTGATCCCTTGTAATAGACTCACACATAAAGATGGTATCCATAGTCACATGAAGGACTTCCCTGGTTTCCAGTGGTTAAGACTTCACCTTCCAAAGCAGGGCATGTGGTTGGGGAATTAAGATCTCACATGCATTGTGGCCAAAAATCCAAAACATAAAACAGAGGCAATATTGTAGCAAGTACAATGGAGATTAAAAAAAAAATAGCCACCTAATGCCACCAGGTTCAAAAACCCTTCTAGTCGGAGATGTCCCATTTGAATGGAGCCCTCTGGACATTTCACAGGGTACCTGGTCAGTATTTCTCAGGACTGTCAAGTCCTGAAAGTCAAGGAAAGACTGAGAAACTGTCACAGAACAGAAGAGCCTGGGGAGAGGGATAACTAAACACAATGTGGCACCCTGGACCCTGAATAGAATCTGAAACAGAAAGAGGACACACATGAGGAAAGAGGAAACTGGTGAAACACAAGTCAAGTCTGGAGTCTAGTCAATAGCAAGCAGCACGCCAAGCTGAAATTCTCAGCTTTGAGCAAGGTACCCTGGTCACATAAGATATTGTGTCAAGTCACTTTAGTTGTGTCTGACTCTGCAATCCCATGAACTATAGCCTGCCAGGCTCCTCTGTCCGTGGGGTTTTCCAGGCAAATGGGGTGCCATTTCCTGTTCCAGGGGATCTTCTCAAGCCAGTCTCCTGTGTCTCCTGCATTGCAGGTGGATTCTTTACAAGCTGAGACGCAGGGAAAGCCCTATAAGACATTAACAATAGGGAAAACTAAGCAAAGGGCACACAAGAATGCTTTGCTATCTTTGCAACTTTTCTGGAAATCTGAAATTATTCCCAAATAAGTTCATTAACATGAATCCATCTCCTCTGGAATCACTGCCATCTACTTGAGGTGCTCCAGCAGCTTTTCTTAAATGACAGCTTCCAAGTTCAAGGCCTTTGATGAATGACTTACAGACAAGTTCATAAAAATGGAGCAAAGACAGGGTGTTTCGTCTGCTCAGCACGCACGTGCACAGCAGGCAGGAGGAACAGAGCGGGGGTCCACTCTGCCACCCTCTCCACCAGAGCCGACTTCCTGCCCAGCACCCTTACAACCCTCTGGCTGATAACAACCTGTGAGCCCTGCATCTAACCTGACAGACCTCTGCCCTTGGCTGGTGATCCTTCAGTGCTTTCTGTTCCCCAGCCCCAGCCCGCTGCAGACAGGAAGGGTCACAGGGTCAGGCAGTTCTAAACTGAATTCAACACACTCTTGGCCAGGATCTGCAACATCAGACCCCACACCACACCACGGCCAGGTAGAATTGTTATCATACCACCAGTTGGAAGAATCATTCATGTCATCACTTACGGACTATATTAACCTGTGCCAAGAACTCTGCACTAGAAAGCGGGCTCTTTCCCCATTTTGCAGATGGAAAAACTACATCCGTGCAAAGTGATTTCGTTTGCCCAACCAGAGAAGCAGAACTTGACTTCAAAGCATTCTCATTTCGTTCCCATGCCTCACTCAAAGCAAGGCCCTTCACTTATGAATTAGACGACCGCCCATTTTACAGAAAGGCAAACAGGACAAAAGAAGGTAAGTTCAGCATGAGGCCACACAGCTTATTCTAGTCTAGTCAGACAAGGAACTTGGGGGACTACCCTGGTAGTCCAGTGGCTAAGACTCATGCAGGGGGCCCGGGTTCGATCCCTAGTTGGCGAACTAGATCCCACATGCTGCAGCTAAAAGATACTGCATGCCACAACTAAGACCCAGCACATTTCTTTATTTATAAAACAAGAAATAAATAACAAATATTTTTTAAAAAAAGAAAAAAATGGGACTCAGGCTTCCTCCTCATTCTGATCCCAGCTGCCTCTGGATTCCTGAAACTTTCAGGGCACCTCTGGCCCCTAGGAAGGGGTCTCGGAAGGCCAGCTGCTCCCAGACCAGACCTGTCCTCCCTTGCCAGGCGGCAGGTACAGATCCCCACCCTTCCCCACCTCACACTCTGATATCTGCAGACACAGCTCAGCAGGGGGTACAATTACCATCTGTGTCGCTGGCATCTTCGCAGAGGCATATTTAAGCCTCTGCAGCGTACTCATGGGAGAAGCAGGTAAATAGGCAGCGTAGCAAAGTGGTGAAGCCAGTTTTAGGTCTGAGTGCACAGAGGGGGCACCAGTCACAGCACCACGGGGGAATAAAAGCAAAGGAGGAAAGAAGAAACCACATCCTCGTCTTTGCAGATGTTGCCAAAGGTTCTCTGGGTCTCTGAATGATGCTTTTTCCAATGATGCAGGGCTCCACCAGGAGTGAAAGGCAAGCTTCACAGGCTACCCTGGGATGGTCAAGCCCATGTCACCTGCCAGGGTCCTGATGGAGCAGCAGCCAAGAGCTATGTAGTCAAAGGAGGAGGGTGTTCAGATGCAGATGCTGGCAGGTACTGGAGGGGCACCTGCTTCCATAACCCACCATAGGCCCCTGGCAGGGGATGAGAGGCCACACGCCATCCACACGCTCCATCCTGGTCTCCCTGCTGGCCAGTAGCACCCAATGGACCATTATAAAGTGGTTGGTCACAAACGTGGATCTGTCTGTGACCTGAACAGGAATAAGCAGTCTCTGAGTTCTTGGGAAGACACATGGAGACTATGGGGAAACTGTTTGGGTTCCTTAAAAACACGTCATGCTAGGCATATTGCCTTTTTAAAAAATAGTTAATTATTTATCTAGTAAATATATGGTGGGCGCGCCTATGTGCCAAGAATTAAGCTAGACACTAAGGATATAGTTCTGAATGAGATGAGAATTTTCCTGGCTTTGTGGGGGCTGAAATTCTAGCTGTGGGGGCTGGGAAGTTCTGCAAGAAGACAGACAATAAGCAAGTAAATCCACAAGATGAGGACGGAGTATGCTTTAAGCAGCCTGGAATGTCTGGGCAGGCCTCTGGGGAGGTGACATTTGGAGGATGAGAAGGTACTGTAAGCCTGTGGATCGAGAGACCATTGCACAGGTGGCGTTCCTGGATTGTAGCAAAGCCTTGGGAGAAAGCTCTTCATATCATGTTTACTAAAAGGTATTACGTGTGTATCCTGTGGCAGACAGTGCTACAAGCTCACCAAGCATTTCCTTTATCTTTACAAAAGCTCAAGAATGGGTGCATTTTCTCTAATTTGCAGATGAAGATGGTGAAGACATGCACCACTTATTTTGAGTTCTAAGGGGGATGCCAAGGGCATGAAAGAGTTAGGGCCAGCTGCACCGGCATGAGACCCGTGCAGGGCATGGGGCCTGAGCTCAGAAGGGCTCTGTGCTGGGTTTCATGCGTCTGTTCTCCTTTCCTGAAGTTCTTACCCATTCTTGAACAAAGGCCCACATTTTCATTTTGCACTGGGTCCCACAAATGGTGTAGCTGTCCTGGAGAGGGCTTCGAAAATCAAAACACAATGCAAAAAATGTACAGTGGATTATTGTTGTTGGTAATAATAGCAACAACGGACATGAACTTGAGCCAGCTCTGGGAAATAGCGAAGGATAGGGAAGCTTGGCATGCTGCAGTCCACGGGGTCGCAAATAGTCCAAGACTGAGTGACTTAACAACAGCAACAATAATAGCAACATACACATTCACACTTCAAAGAGACGTGTATGGGGGCTTTCCCGCAAGCATCACCCCTCACTTCCTGTTCCCTCCTCCAGGTCCTCCCGGGCCCCAATGCTCCCCACCTTCGTCCCAGGGAGGGGAGCTGACTCTCCTAATTCCTGCACTTGGCCTGACTAGCCGGGCTAAGCTAAGCGCCTCCCTTTCCCCTCTGGGTGCCACTTGACTGACCTACATAAAGCGGGGCTCCGACTGGTCCCCAAGCTAATCCTCTCCCCGCCTGCCCTCCACCTGTTGGAAACGGCTCCTCCCAGCCTTGCCAAGTAGTGCTGCCCCTAGTGGGAGTCGGAGGCATGCGACTCCCTTTCAGGAAGACCCGCTTAGAGCCATGCCAGCGCCACCTGTTCCTGCAGCCTCTGCTGGTCCCCAGTCTTCGGAGCATCTCAGCAGCCAGCCCCAGGTGAGACAAGGGCCAAGGATGTGCCTGGCAGGGCAGGGGCAGCACGGTGGCTTGGGGACTTCTGAGGAGCAGGAGTGGGGCGTGGAGGGAGAATCTGAAGGTTGGATCCAGTCTTTATTTTAAAAAGGGGATGGGTGTGTAGCAGTGTGGTTGTATACCTGTGTGTGTGTATCAGCGCCTATACACCTCACGGGGTCTGTGGGCCAATGGCCAGTACGGCTCTCTACACAGCAGTGTGTGTGTCAGTGGACTCTGGTGTGGGGATCACTACCCCTCGGTGTGGGTCTGTCACTGTAGGTCTGTGTGGGGCAGCGCAGTGGTTGGTGGGCATGGGAGATGGTGTCGGTGTATTTGTCTATGGGGTAGCGATCTGTGGGTGACTGTCTCAGAGTGTGTGTGTGTGTGTGTGTGCATATGGATGTGAGTGTTAGTGTCTAGCTCTGCATGGGACAGTGATCCAACGTGTGTCTGTCTGCCTTTGTGGGTTGGTATCAGAGTGCCAGAAACTGGGTGGCTGTCAGTGTCCCAGGACAGAGCCCTGTGTGTGTGTTGTGTGTGTGAGTGTGGGTGTCAGAGTGTCTGTGAAGCAGTGGTTCAGTGTGTTTGCGTCACTGCGTGTCCCCATGTGTTTGGGCAAGTGTGGGAGCCTGCTCCTCTCTGTGGCAGTGCCCAGTGTGTTTGCGTAGACATGTGCTGGTGTGAGCGCTATGCATTAGCCTGGTGTGTATTACAGCAAGGGAGGCTCTGTGTGTGTGTATGGGAGTGTGTGTATGGGAGTGGGTGCCGGCGACTCTGCTTCCCAGCAGCGAGTGTGGCTGCGCCGGGTGGGCTGGTCCCTAGGACCTGGGCGACCCCTCCCACGGGCGGCGGGAGACGGTCGCCTCTAGGACCCGGCGGCGGCCGGCCGCTGTCCCCGGGCCGCGCGAGTGAGCATGTGCAGAGCCGGGCGCCCGCTCGCCCGCTCGCCCCGCTGCCCGCTCGGCGCCCGCTCGCTCTGCCGCCGCGGCTCAGCCCGGACGTCCGCAGCCCAGGGAGCCAGGCGGCGGCGCCCTGTGCCCGGGGCGCACTGGGCCGCTCCTTGCCGCGGGCCACCCGGGGGCGTGCGGGCGCCGGGGGGCGCCTAGGCTCCGGGCACTGCGGGGCTGCGGGCTCAGCGCCCCGGGGAGGCGGGGAGCGGGCGCCCCAGCCGGCCGCGATCGCGTGGGTGAGTGCAGTCTTCGGGTGCTCCAGCCGGGACCCCTGCGCGGGCTGCGGGCAGGGTTTCCCCAGCCGCGGGCCAACAAGTTTGTGTAGACACGGCCGGGAGCGCGGCGGGGCTGCACCTGCTCCGGCTGGGGCGCGCTGGAGGGGGGTGCCTC